>JARYGA010027419.1:0-104845 GCA_030545235.1 Helianthus tuberosus
AATAAACATTACAATTTTATCAAACATGTATGAACATTGAAATCCATTCTCCCGTATGCATACACCAAGTCTATACCATCCCGATATCGGCTCCTTTTCACCCAAGTATCAACGCCAGAACAATCATACTTTGGTCAACCAAACCACCATCATACCTCTCTTTGTAGAGATAGAACTCACCCTCATAAGCATCCCCGTTGCTGCCAAGAACCCATAATTTATCACTTTTCTTTGAGCCACCGATCCTCTTATTTATCTCTGCATACTCTTTGACGGCAAATAGAGGAGGGTTAAACCCCTGAAAGGAAGAACCTAAATCCAGGAAAGCTTAAACATCTTGATTCAGGAAAGCACAAATTACGGGTTCTTGGTACAGCAAAGGGAGTTGTTTATGGGAGATATGAAGGTGATTGGGTTAACCAAAAGTATGATAGTTGAACGAAAATAAAAGAACAAAGATATGAAGGTGATTGGATTGATCAATCTGGCTATGGATTCAGGTTTGTGGTTGATTCCAAAAGTGTTTTGGATGGATCGATGATAATGGTTCTAGATTATTATGATCACTGCCAATTTATACATGCATATACGGGTGGTTTGATGTTTAAATATTGAAATCACAATTTCAAATAAAGGAAACGATTGAAATAACCGAAAATTATGAATGAAATTGTACACGTGGGCCACATAAACAATCTTATGATATAAAGTGGATAAATAAGGAGCCAAATAATTTATAGAGCCACCGACTAATTCAATTATAGATATGGGTGGGCCGAACATTGCACTTATTTATATGCGAAAAAATTGGACTAGGAAATCTATTGGATCGATTGTGCGTGGAGACCCAACTGGTATAATATATTGGTAATATGGCCCAACACTTGACATCATCTAGGTTAGAGGTGCACAAAAAACCCGAACCTGGACCCGAACCCAGAAAAAAGCCCGAACCCGGGTATTAGAAAAACCGGGTTTTTAAACCCGAACCCGGCAGCGTAGGAACCAGGTATGCATATTCTGTTCAATACCCGAACTCGGGTTTTTCGTACCCGGTTTGTACCGGGGTTTTCAGCGTACTGGGGTTTCCATAAAACCCGTACCTGGGTTTTCGTAACCCGCTTGGATATTTCAGGTAAATTAGGGAATTCTGGTTTAGGAAAATCTGAAAAATCTCTCTAGAAGGTTTCTTGTCTATGCAATGATAATACTGCTCCTCATTGATGTCAATGTGATGATCAACAATGATATGGCAAAGGACGGGTGTATGTGAGGAGACATTGTTGATAAACTTATGAATTAATTGGTTTATATTTGTTGAATATCAATTTATATAAAGAAGGTTGGACATAAATGAAACATTTGTTGATTGGCTGGTACGGTTCTGATAATCATACAACCAACAATGCTTAAACAAATTTTAATAATTCATTTGTTATAAAGTTTTTTCAAATGTACCAGCAAGAATACAAAATTAGTATTCAGATTCTAATTCTCAAACACAAGAAAATTGAAACCATGGTATAGTGTTGTAGTTGCAGCTCATGGGCTTGTGAGCCCAAATCATCAAGGCATTACCCATCATAACACAATTACTCTCGAGTCTTTCTTACGTACATATAAAATAACTTTTACAATAAAATATACTTGAGTTTCAAAAGAAAGTAGTCTTTTTGGTTACTAAGTAAGAGTGCCATAAAGATGGTTAAAACATGGCCTCTACTAAGGGGATTTACGAGACGACTTACAATCTTACTACACGCAAAGTCAAATGGGTTCGGGTCATGATCAAGTCGATGCCTCGATGACATGATTAAAAATTATATGTATTCAAAACAATCACATTTTAGTTACAAAATATTATGTCAGTTTTTTAATTAAAGTTCTAAATTTTGACATAAAATACCCGATCAATTCAATTTATAACGTTAAACATATTTGTAAATAAAATTTATTGTGTTAAGCGGGTCTACCTACACCCCGACAGGAGCCTAACACAACCCGTTTTGCTAAACAAGTTCGCAAGTTCAGCCTGAAACTGAAACTGGCTCAAATTTACTTATACAAAACTCAAAGTTGTGAATTTCATGTTTGGTATGTGTTATGATTTCACGGGTCAGGATATAATAGGAAGTTTTTTTTTTTCTAGGAAGGCTAGAAAGTAATGTTGAATATCAATTGATTTAATCAAGAGCTAAGATTAAATGAGTGAAATTGAAGAAAAAAAAGAGGTGTGTAAGTTTGTGTTGGGGGCATTCTAGTCAATCTAGAACAATAGTTTCTCTCTCCTCCAATTCCCCTCATTTTTTAAACGTTAATAACTCTTTCAAACCACATTATTTTTTGATAAAAATTGCATAAAAAAACAAGCGTTTTTATCTTTAAAACGAGTATACTATTACTATATTTTCGAATTTTTTTTTTCGAAAACCTAGTTGCGTAAAACGCAATGGACAAAAAGCGTAAAAAATGACTTTTTTCTATTGCTTTCTATCATTCTTAGCCAAAATAAACTTTATATTTGATCATCTCCCATGATTTCACACCCTAAATAATAATTAACATTTCTTTCCACGATAACTGATAAACCAAATATTTAAAAACAAAATCTTTGAACTCGAGTTGTGCTAAACTGAAAGTTTCAAGCTGACAGTGTCTATTAAAAAATACTCCAAGGACCTGATTTGTAATTACTTTCAAACACCTTCTCAACGAATATGAATATGAGGGCAGAAATTAGGGTTTGTAATGCCTGTAAACAAATTCCACTCGGAAGAGATAACGCCATCTGAAAGGAGATGGTTTTTAGGGGTGGTTGTTGACCTCCTCTCTTCAAATCGAACTTTCATTTTGACTATATTAAGTCAAAGTTTCTCTTCATATGGCCGATGATTATCTTTAGATTTCAACAACCCTATGTTTTGTCATATTATTATTTATGATCATCTAGAGGTGTGCAAAAAAAAAAAAACCGGTTTGGGTTCTGAAACTGGTAGGGTTTGAGATTACAGACTGTTGAAACTGGTTTTGATCCTTAAAGAGGCTATGATGATCGGTCTGTCAGATACATACCAGTTAATTTGCAGCCATGGTGGATTAATCCCGCTTTGTTCCGTTGTTAACAGATCTGAGCCTCTTATATACAATCATTTCCTCTCATTTTCTTAAAATGCATGATCTGGAAATTACGTTATGTTACGAACAAATCATTTGGCAAACTCAAAAGCATCTAAAATAATTGAATTTATTGCGCTCTGACTACAGAAGTTGTACATCAACTTGCAAATGCTGAATTTGTTTTATTGTATGCAGTTGATAAGTCGCTGAAAAGCCCCGAGATACGCACACACACACGAGTAATTGAAGATTACTCATGTATCTGAGCCCTATAGGCGACATTGGACATTGAAAAGTACTCATGTATTGGTTGATTAGCGTCCATATTTTGCGGAAGGTTTTAAGAGATTATCTAGTAGAGAATGAAAATTAGGAGAACAATTAAGCCATATAGAGAATGAAACTTGAGGCTGTAACTTAATTGTGTAAACTGTAGTGGTGCCAATCAGCCATATCGAGAATGAAAATCAGGAGAATATTTAAGCTATGTAGCGGTTACGATTGCGTCTTTATCTCATCCACTACTTTGGCTACCAAGGTTGGTTTATTATTGAAGACTTTATCATTTTTTGCGTGCCAAACAGACCAGAAATTTACTTGCGTTATTGCCTGCAACAACCTTTTGTTTGTTGGTGAATCTGTCCACGTACTGGTGTGAGTGTTCCATGACATGAAATATTTTATTTTGAATTTGTTTCCTTAAAGATTGCACTGTGAATACTGCGCTGCTATCACGTACCCAGCCATGACCATGCATAATCTTTATCACAAAAATAACATATAGCTGCAATTCGTCCAATACCCAACCTTTTCCAGATCACTTGGGCTCCATGTTTTTTTCGAAGAGAGCAGGTAACAACTACTTTAGAGGCCGGTTGCCGACCCACTTGTCCAACCAAAAGTGATTGTCCTTTCCTGATCCCACAATAGCCTTGTGAGGCTATTAAAAATGGCAAAATGGGTGGAACATTCTACGCATTCATCATGAAATCATAATATTGTTTTGATTTAAATATATATGAATAGGTTATAACCGCGTGTATTACACGGGTTGGATAAATAAATTTTATATACTAAATAATAAAACAATATATCTTTAAAAACCTCATTTATTGAACGAGGTGAATAAATGTAATTTTATTTATTAAATAATAAAAAGTTATATATATAAGAACAATATTGTACGGGTTGAATAAATGTAATTGTATATACCAAATAAAAAAGTTATATCTTTAAAACCACGTGTATTACACGGGTTGAATAAATAAATTTTATATACTAAATAATAAAACAATATATCTTTAAAAACCTCATTTATTGCACGGGTTGAATAAATATAATTTTATATATCAAATAATAAAAAAATTACATCTTTAAAAATATGTGTATTACACGGTTTGAATAAATGTAATTTTCTGTACTAAATAATATATATATATATATATATATATATATATATATATATATAGAAAACTAGTTTAAATAAGAAAACCAAAAAACTAACAAAAAAAGCCTAAAAAACATACCAATTTTTTTTTTAAAATTTTTATAAAAAAATCGCAGGTTTTTATGCCTGGAAAAAAAATTTCAAAAAAAAAAATAAATTTTTTTTTTTGTTGTATTGCACATGTGCATTATATGTGTACTAATGCACATATAATGCACATGTGCAGTACAAAATTTATTTTTTTTAAATTTTTTTTATATATAAAACTAGAGAATTTTTTATAAAAAATTGTAAAAAAAAAATAAAAATTTTGGTATGTTTTTTAGCTTTTTTTGGTTAGTTTTCTAGTTTTCTCATTTATATGTAGTTTTCTCATGATCCTCTCCCATATATATATATATATATATATATATATATATATATATATATATCCTTAAGAAACCCCGTGTATTGTACGAATTGAATTAATCTAATTTTATACATCAAATAATAAAAAGTTATATCTTAAAAAACCTTATGTATTAGATGGGTCGAGTAAATGTAATTTTGTATAGTGAAAATAAAAATATTTAATAGATTATATCTTAATATATTAACACAAAGTTTGGGTTTCGTGATAAAAATAGATTATTCTGTTGTTGCAAATTTGTTAACGAAGTCTCAATAAATTTAACCATTTATTTAAAACTCCGTAAATGTATAAATGATAAATAATATTAGTTAATTTTATTTTAAGTTTCGTAAAATCTATTTGATACCAAACTAAACAAAATGTTCAAATATATAGTTAAGATCAAATTAGATAATTAAGTTTGAATTTGAAGTAAATAGATAAATATAAAAGTAATAATTAATTCAAATAAATAATATTATAAATGAGAAGAAAATTAAACTAAATAATAATTATCCATAAGATATTAAACTAAATAATATTTAGTAGGAGAGTTATCTATAATTAATTATGAGAGATTAAACTAAAATAATAATTATCTATAAGAGATGCGTTAATATGATGACAAGTGTCTCCAAATTGATTTCTTTTATTATATAGAAAAGATTTATATCATGTGTGCGTTTCTCCTTAAGTTGGAAGGCATGAGACAGATCAGAAAGAAAGGAAAAAGAAAAGGAAAATTTGGTTCAAAATTGAAACAAATATATATCACACATAGCACGGAGTCTATTTCTCTCTTCTTTCTCTAGAGTCAAAGTGAACATATTCTTTTTTCATAGTTCAATTTAGACTCAGCCAACTGAGACTTTACAACTGAGTTCTTGTCAATGATCATATGATTTTTATTTTCTTTGAACAACCACTTTTATTAACCCCCCCCCCCCCCCAAATATCCCCAGCTCAGCAAGCACCTAAGAAGGAAGACAATACACAGTTCATACCACTTTGAGCTTCATCGAGTTAACGCCTTTAAATACTTTTTCATTCCTTCGGTTCCAAATTTCCAAGCTGGCATTAGTAAAATCGCATACGCTACTTCTCTTCTATTGGGATGCTGAATCGAGCTCCAGCCGTGATCTAAGATGTCTTGAAGGGACTAAAATTGTGCCACTACCGGGAGATTGACCCATACCGCTCGCTACTTGCCACCATACAGTTCTTGCAAATGCACAATCCACTAAGAGATGTTGTACTGACTCCACCCTGGTCCTACAAGAAGGGCATGAACTGTCTTCAACCGGAATGCCCTTTTTTACCAATTCGTCTGTCCTGGGGATTCTTCCATAGATAGCTCCCCAAACAAAGCAATTCACTTTTGGAACTTCTATCCGACTCCATTTAAATAGTGCTCCCTGGTTATTATTGTTCTCTTCGGCTATGTCCATCCTTCTTTGTTTAACAGAGAATTCTACAACCTCACCATTTGAAACTCAGCCCCATTGATCCTTGTTTGCGGAAGATTTTGCTGAACTAACAGATCATGGAGCTGACCCATTTGGTTTTTTCCTGCGCCGTTGACGGAATCGCCCTCCACTCAATATCTCAGATTGGAATATGAAAAGGAAGTTTGTAAGTATCTGATACATAGGCTGATTTGTCACTTACAATCTGGTACACGCTTGGGAATCGGTCCTATAGAAGGCCACCATGAGTCCAATGCTCATGAAAAAACAGAACTGAACTCCCATCTCCTACTTTGCACTGCAACTTATTATTTAGATCCATATTCCCCTTCAAAAACTCTTTATTAATTAGTGCAATATTTACCCAAACCCCTGACGCAGCCCTCCTAAACGGTATCAAACTGTTCTTGTTCGCCTTGCCATGTATAGTTGATACTACCCTAGCCCACAACTGGTTGCCTGAAGATTTAAAACGCCACCACCACTTTGCTATCAGACCCATATTGAGCTCTCTGATTCCCCCTACTGACCTCCACTCTTTTTTGAGCCCAAGATTCTTTCCCAAGCTACCCATCGGATCTTCCGATTATTATTTGAGCCACTCCACAAAAACCTTCTATAGATACCCTCCAACGTGTTTATTACCCCAACCGGTGCCTTATAAAGTGAAAGGAACCCAATACGACTCTAACTAACGTGACCCTCCCTGCGAATGATAAGTTTCTAGCTTTCCACATAGAAAGCTTATCATTGAACCTATCAACAATGACTTTCTAATTCGTGACATGATTCATATTCCCTCCTATATACAACCCAAGGTATTCAAAAGGGAATTCCACCTTTTAACAGTTTAGATGGGTTGCCATAGTTTCCACAACCTCATCCCCTACACCAATCCCATATACTTTGCTTTTTCTAATACTCACTTTCAAACCTGATGCTATGTAAAAGCACCTCAAAATACTTTTAGAGCCAAGAAATTCCCTTCCAACCAAGCCCCAACGAGCATAGTATCATCGACATAAAAGAAATGAGAAAGAGAAGGATCTTGATTAGGAAGGGTTGTGTTGACAAATAACCTCGCGTACCGCCTTATTCTTCATTACATGTAGGGCTTCCATTACCATCGTGAATAAAAATGGTGATAGCGGATACCCTTGTCGTAGCCTACACATTAGTTTAAACTCCTTAGTCAGGGAGCCATTTAAAAGGACAGAGGCATGGCCTGTAAATAGCACTCCATTACCTAATTTGTCCACCTAGCCGAAAATCCCATGGAGTGCATTATACTTACCAAGAATTTCCGGCGAAAAAGGAGTTTTGGTTTACATTCTTACCTTATTTTGGTTTACATTCTTACTTTATTTTGGTTTTATGATGCTGATTCAATTCAGTGTTATCAATATTAATAACATATTTGAATATGCTAGATGAGGTCATTAGAGGTGATGGAAGTTTGTTATATTTTCATTATTGAAAAAGAACAATAGTGAAAAAGATTGGCCACGCAAAGATAATGTGGATTGCAATTACTTAGAAAACACATTTTGGCATAATCAAGATGCCATAGCCATGCATTATCATCAATTCTTGAGTGGAGATTGCAAAAATGTTGTTTTGGATCAAAAACGTCGCTCAATCTAGATGGATTGCTCAAAACGGGTGTTCGTGAGAGGTAATAGTTAAACAATTCGGTAACATAACTGTTATGGGTAGTTTTCTGAACCCATATCTTGAATTATATCCTGACTTTATTCTTTCTGTTTATGACCAGGATACCGGATCAGGATATTGGTAACATCCTGATGTAGTATCCTGGTATTTACTAATTGTTCACGTGCAGATTAGGGTGGCAGATTATAACGTTCAAGTGGACTTGTTCTCCTGAAGACTCGGACTAATCAGTTGAAAGGAGAACGTTGAAGCCGGAAGAAGGGGTCTCCAACGTTCAAGAGGGAATATTCGAAAACATCTCTAATTTGTAGGATAGTTAGTTGTTTATTTTTTACTATAAATAGGAGTTGTATGGACCGATAAGGGACACAACTTCACTCACTTTCTTACTTTCTCTACAAGCTGCAATCACTCGCAATCACATTCACAAATACTCACACTTGAAATTCATTGTAACACTTAGCTGATCCGTACAATATCCTGCACTATATCCTGAATTTTGAAGTAATAAGAAGAACAAGGCAGCTGCGATTGTCAGCTCCCGAGGTTTTGTGCCGGCGATGTAGATTGATCAAGGGTTTTCCTCGTACATCTCGTGTCAACCTTTACATTTCTGCTCATTGTTTGATTGTTGATATAGCTCGGTATCCTGAGCTATATCCTGAAACTGTTTTTGCAAACTAACAAACCAACGTATTTTCTTCAAAGTATTACTAGCACACTACCTCACAAAACTAATTTTATCACTTAATTGCTTAGGTAATTTTTAACCAAAACAATTTGGCGCCCACCGTGGGGCAAGTGGTGCTATTCATGTTAAAAACCTTGCTAAAATCTTTACTTGGTTTTCTTTTTTCGAAACTTTTTGCACAACTATTTTCAATGGCCTCAAAATCAAACATGAGCTCTTCTACCATGTCTGCTACAACCTCTGCAACAATTGGTTCGGTGCTTCCACCACCTGCAAGGACGCAAGCTTCTTCACAACCTCAAGCTCCTCCAAGGAGGGTTGAAACTCACACATCTCGGGATATTGTTCCTACTCAAAATGTCCATGGATCTGCCGCTTCAGGGAGAACTCCTGTTATGGCTTCTAATGATGAAATTCTAACTTTGTTTGGTAGTATACAGGATCAGATGAAGCAACAGCAGGAGACCAATCAAATGCTGATAAGAGAAATACAACTCTTGAAATCTAACTCTAACAGGCCTGTTGAGGATACTGTCACTCCCTTGTAGCCCAGAGCGTTGAACTTCAGTTCAGCAGCATACACTAAGGATAACTGGGGCAATATTGTGCCAAGCCATTCCCAGGGTCATACTCCTGAGATACCTTCATCAATCAGGGTATCAACTGTGAGGGGCTCAGGATATGCTCCAGGATATGGCCAGAATCACCAAACTGGTAACGTGTCTAATAATATTAATACTCCTACTACTAACAGTTTTGGATCTTTGTAGGATACAGGTGTGACCTCAGGATAGCCACAGGATATCCCGGTTTACATATCCTATATGCGATGCTGAAATCCCGAAAAGATTTCCAACTCCCAATATCAAGCTTTATGACGGAACCACAGATCCCGAGGAGCATATTGCTCAGTATAGAGAAAGGATGGAAATCAACCATATTCCCCCAGATCTTAAGGAAGCATGTCTCTGCAAGGGCTTCGGCTCTACTCTAACAGGATCAGCCTTAAAATGGCTCTTAAACGTTCCACCTCATTTAATTACATCATTTGCTCACTTAGTTAACTTATTTAATAGTCATTTTTCTTGCAGTCAAAGTTTTGAGAAACTAACCAGTGATCTCTACAGGATAACTCAAGGTCCTTAAGAATCCTTAAGGGATTATGTGAACAAGTTTAGCAGGGAATCCTTTGACATCCCTCACCTTGATGTTTCCATGGCTGTACAGGCATTCAAAATGGGATTGCAGAAGGATTCCCAATTTTATCAGGATCTTGTAATGAATCCTTGCAGGAACCTAGATGAAGCTCGAAACAGGGCTTTGAGATATATCAGACCGGAAGATGACAAGAAAATGCAAGAGAGGATGAATTCATCCTTAACATATGAGTCAACTAACAGGAAGTCAGAATCCTCATACAAACCATATCGCTCTAAGCCATATGGCAGGAATGACAGCAAGAAAGTGAATGCTGTTGAGGATGAGGATCCTGAGGAGTATCCTGAATTATCAGAATATTGTTTTTCTGTTAATATACCCGAACTGATGTATGCTATGCAGGGTTTGGGAGATAAAGCGAGGTGGCCCAGGAAGAACCAGCAAAAGGCCGATTGGAAAGATAAATCCAAATGGTGTGCTTTCCATGAGGATTTTGGACATGTTACGGAAGATTACATAGCCCTGAGGAAGGAAATAAGCTATCTGCTAAGCAAAGGATACCTGAAAAATCTTCTGGGCAGAAAAAAGAATAAGGGACAGGATACTGAGAAGGATCCTGAACGAGCAGCATCACCTCCTGCAGATGCCAAGATAATTAACTTTATTTCAGGAGTATCCGACATATGTGGAACCTCTTACTCCCCAGCAAAAAGACATGCCAAGGAGGCTAAGGCAGAACAGGGAGCTAAGTCGACAAGGATGACAACTCTTACAACTGATAAAGTGATAACGTTTGATAGTGATGACCGGGATAGCATCCAGGATCCTCATCCCGATGGTTTGGTAATCACTTTATATATTGCTAATCATTTTGTGCGCAGGATACTGGTGGACAACGGCAGTTCTGTTAACATTATCCAGCTGGAAACACTGAAGAGAATTAACATTCCCCAGATGGAGATCACTTCAAAATCCATTGTACTTGTGGGGTTCAGTGGAGAGGCCAAGAATACTGTGGGAGAAATAAAATTGCCAGTATATGTTGAGGGAGTGAATTCAATGCAACGTTTCTGTATCATGGATTCATTATCCTACTACAATATTATATTAGGCAGACCATGGATCCATGATATGAAGGCTGTCCCATCAACCTATCATCAGTGTATCAAGATTCCTACCCCTTGGGGAGTAGTCAAGGTGGAAAGCGATCAACAGGAGGCAAAAGAATGTTATTCTTCCTCAATGAAGTCTTCAACAAAGCCTAAAGCAGGATAACAATTACAGATGCGAGCCCATGATATTCTGAAAGCCTCAGAGCAAGATGTTAAGAAAATATCCTGGATCAGGATAATCCAGATATCTCGGTGCTCGTGGGAACCAATATCCCCCAGGATATTGAAAATCAGTTAACTAGCTTTTTGAAATGCAGGATGTCCACATTTGCATGGAAGCATGAGGATATGACATGTATTTCTAAAGATGTTATAACTCATAAGCTTAGGATTGACAGGTCTTTCAAGCCCGTTCAGCAAAAGATAAGGAAGTTTGCTCCCGAAAGAAAAGCAATCATACAGGAAGATGTTGAAAGATTGTTGAAGTCCAAGTGGCTAGCAAATGTGGTCGTGGTTCAAAAGAAGAATGGGAAATGGAGAGTTTGTGTAGATTTCACAGACCTAAACAAAGCGTGTCCTAAAGACCCATTTCCTTTGCCTCATATAGACTCGATGGTGGATGCAACTGCCGGTTATGAAATGCTAACCTTTATGGATGCATCCTCAGGATTTCAGCAGATCCAAATGGAACCCTCCGATCAGGAGGATACTGCTTTCATGACACCAACGGGTATTTATTGTTATACTGCCATGCCTTTCGGTTTGAAAAATGCAGGTGCAACGTACCAAAGATTGGTGAATATGATGTTTAAAGACAAACTGGGGGACACCATGGAAGTATACATTGATTATATCGTGGTAAAGTCCAAGAAGGCTGAGGATCATCTCCGAGATATTGAAGGTGCATTTGATATCCTGGACCAGTACAATATGAAACTAAATCCTACCAAGTGCCATTTCGGAGTGGGGGCAGGAAAGTTTTTAGGATATATGGTGACTAAAAGGGGGATAGAAGCAGGACCGGAACAGATCAAAGCTATCCTGGATATCAAGTCACCATCCAACACGAAAGACGTGCAAATATTAACAGGACGAGTAGCGGCATTGAACGGGTTTATATCAAGATCCTCAGAGAAATGCAAGGAATTCTATGATATCCTGAAGAAGAATAAGAATTTCGAATGGGGAGAAAATCATGAAGCAGCCCTACAAGAATTAAAGAGATATCTTTCAACTGCACCTTTGTTGATGAAGCCCGAGGATGGTGAACCATTATCCTTGTATCTTGCAGTATCAGGGAATGCAGTAAGTGCTGTTCTGGTAAAGGATCATGAAGGTCAACAGTATCCTGTCTATTATGTTAGTAAAAGTTTATTAGATGCTGAGACTAGATATTGACACTTAGAGAAATTGATATTAGCCCCAGTTATGGCATCAACTAAGCTTAGACATTATATTGAGACACATAGGATTCATGTTAAAACTAATTATCCTGTTAAAAATGTGCTTAGGAAGCCTGAGATGTCGGGTAGAATGGCTAATTGGTCAGTAAAATTAAGTGCCTATGATCTAGTATATGAACCTAGAAATGCTATAAAGTTTCAGGCTCTAGCAGACTTTGTGGCTTATTTCAGTAGTGACATTCAAAGTAAAGTAGACCTAGAAGTACAACAACTAGGAGTGACCTTAGAATCCTGGACATTATATACTGATGGTGCATCTAATGTAAGAGGTGTAGGATTAGGTATACTACTAAAATCGCCACAGGGGGACATATTACCCATGTTATTAGGTGTGAATTCCTGCCACTAATAATGAAACAAAGTATGAAGCTCTGATTGCAGGATTATAGTTGGCCAGGAGTATGAATATTAAAAGTTTTCAAGTATATGTTGATTCATTGTTAATTACTAACCATTTAAATGGATCCTATGCAGTCAAAGGTGAAAGGTTAATCGAATATCTTGAAATTGTCAAAAAATTAGCAGGATATTTCGATGTTTTTACACTTGAACAGGTACCAAGAGAGGATAATGCCGAGGCAGATGCTTTGGAAAATATGGGATCTACAGTCAGGATACCAGAAGGAACTCAAATACCAATACTACATATCCTGTACCCTGCGATGGAACTCTTCAAGTCTCAGGATAAAGAAGTAGCAAGTATTCAGGATCCTGAAGATGAGTATCCTGAGGAGGATCCTAGATCCTGGACAGCCCCGATCATGAAATATCTCAAAGAAGGAAGGATACATCCCAAAGGATGAGAACCCTAAGGCTTTCAGGATGAAGGTATCTCGTTTCACTATTATAAATGATGTTTTGTATAAGAAGTCTCTTGCAGGTCCATACCTAAGGTGTTTGGAGGATCCTAAAACCAAGGAGGTACTTCAGGATATAGACGAAGGAGACTGTGGTAACCATACTGGGGGCAGATCATTGTTCTCGAAGGTACTAAGAACAGGATACTATTGGCCAACTATGAGGAAAGGTGCTACAGAATATGCTCGAAGATGTGATGCATGTCAGAGGCACAACAATATACTACATCAGCCTGCTGAGCCATTATATCCTATTGCTTCCTATTAGGATCTGAGTTTCTTTTGATTGTGTTTGTTTGATTAGAAAGAAGATGATACAGAGATGTATTGCAGCGGAATTAGATGAACCAAACTTTCAACACACAATCCATGAGAGAATAAGTTTCAGCAAACATGTTTACATGAAATCGAATGATTGTATTTATTACAAACTTCAATTACAATGCATGCATGCACAAATCTCCCCCTCAGCCTGAGCTCACTTGATTGTCCGTACAAAATGACTTTGTGTGAAAGGGCTAATAGAACAGAACAGAATACTGTTCTATTTATAGTACAGAACAACCACTGAGCATCTTCGGTTGACGTCACCATGAAAGTGACATCTAACCTCCTAACAACCTCTAACAACTGATCTATACAACCACTGATGTCTAACTACTGATTACAATAAAAAAGTACAAAACAAGACTAAACTACTGATTCTTCATTCCACTGTTATAGCTCCAGCGGTGCTTTGGTCTTCAGCAGTACTTGAACCATATCAGTAGATTGAGCTTCAGTACTTTAACAGCATCAGTCTTTAAGAGCAGCAGTTGTTGTGAAGGGCAGTGCTTTGATTCATCAGATGTTAGGACACTTCCAAGGGGAAAGATTAAGTGCAATCTACTGCTTATGATGAATCCACTGCTCTGAACCAGTTTTGGCTTTATCAACTGTTCCTTTGTAGGGTTCAATCCCAACAATCTCCCCCTTGAACAGATGATGCCAAAACTCTTCATTATTCAGGATTTTTATTGTCTCGTCAAGAATTCCCTAACTTGCCGTTTGAATTTTAATTCAAAGTTCATGGAATCCTCATCATCCTCATCCCTACACAGTTGAAGCTCTAGTAGATCTTGTAAATCTTCTACACCCAGGCCAAGTGCATTTTCCCTTGATATATGCTTGACTTCACCACTGGATTTGAGCAGAGTCAATATGTGGGTCTTTTTATCAGACTTCCACTTTAGTATTTTTGAATCCAGTGGGTTTCTTGGGAGAGTCATCATTTTTGATGAGTTTGGAGATGGAGGCCTGGTTATGACTACTTTGGCAGGGTCTTGAGATTTTGCTAAGTCTGGATTCTCTGCCATCATTCTTTTAAGAGCTTCTTTTATAATGAAGTCTTCTTGAGCCTTTTCTGCTTCTTCATCCATCTGTTTTTGCTTTTTTTCCTTTGATAGACAGCAATAGCAGTGGTTGTTGCAGGTCTTTTGATTGGCAAGGCCTGTTTGAATGGAACCACTGCTGATGAATAATCTGTCTTTTAATGAGCAGTGGGGTCTTTCTTTCTTCTTTCTTCCAACCTTTTATAGGTTTCCAACACTTTCACCTCTGACCACCTTGTCACCTGATTCCTTGAGCCATAGTTTGCAACTATAAGCTCTTCCTTCATTCTTTTCAGCTTCAAGACCTTTTCAGGTACATTCTTTTTGTATTTGGACCAAACTGGAGGAGTTTGTTTTATTTTGTCATCAAGCATCTTTTGAATTCTTGCTATTTCTTCTTTGAGTTCACTTATGGTCTATTCTTTGTACTGATGCTTTTCTGCCTTGTATTTCTTATATGTCATGATGTGTTCAATGTAGTCTTATTTCATGCTTTCATCATCCATTTCTGACAAAGATCTTTTGAGAACTGCTCCAAAGTTTTGAATTGTGTAAGCAGATATTGTAGATTCCTTTGAATTTTTTTATCAGTCTTTCCCTTTGTGTCTCTTTTTGATATATCCTCTGCTTGTTTGACCTTCAGTTGAAGATATTCTTCTATGTTTCTTGGCAGAGGATAACCTTGAAGAGATGGGAGATGCCTTTTTTCAGGATCATCTTCAGAGTAGAAGGATTTGATATCCTCCCTAACTGCTGGAAAATCCAAAGGGTATTTTACTCCCAAGGGAACCAAGGCAGTGTTTGGGTCAGTGGCTTGAACAGAAGAAATTGGAATAGGATTTTGGACAGTGGATAGGACAAGAGGTTGTGAAGAAATTGGAAGTGGAGAAGGTACATTATCATCTTCAAGTACAACATTTGTTATCCTTCTCCTTTTGTGTTTTGGAGTGGTTGGTGGTGTATTTGTGGGTTGAGAGGTGGTATTTGAAGTGATGGGTGACTGACTAACAGTTGTTGAAACAACTGGTGTTTCAACCACTATTGTCACTACAACTGTTGATGTCTCAACAGTTGTCTTCTGCTTTATGGCAGGTGGTGGTTTTTGTGATGGTGGTTTTGTTTGTGTTGTGGTAGTGGGTTGAGTAGTGGATGGTGTTATGATGTGAGCAGTGGATGAAACAACATCTATTGAAACCACTGAAGTATCAACAACTGTTAATACAACAGGTGTCTTAACATCTGTTGGTTTGGAAGTTTGATGTGAGGAACTTTTGGGGATTTTAAGAGGAGGTTTAGTGGTTTTGGGAGGTGTGGTTTTGGGTTGACTAACCTTTCTGGTAGTCTTCCTTCTGTTTGAAGTACCCTGTGCCTCTTTAGCCATAAAAACTTTCTTTTCCTCTTCAAATCTTTTATCTCCATTTGTTTCCATTTTCTCTTTTAACTTTGCTTTTTCCTTAGTAAAAGCATTTAGAGTCACATCAACCTTCTTTGACCCATCTGGCTTAGGAATTTCTACAACAGCTTTAGCCATTGGATCTGGTGGCATGTACAGACCATCTTTTCCTTTCTTTCCCTTCTCCCCCTTTTGGCATCATCAGGATTTTCAACAAAAATAATTGTAGGAGGAGAGTTGCTAGTGGTTTGAAGTAGATGAGCTTTAATGGCCTTGATATCTGCTTGAGTATCTTTGTACCTAGCTTCCATCACATTTCTGAACATTTGAAGCTGAATCTCATGTTGTTGATCAACATACTGTCTCTACTTGTGAAGCATAGGTTGAAACATTTGCCGTAGCTCTGTGGGGGATGGAGCAGATGTTGAAGCAGTTGAGGCAGTTGATGGAGCTTTTTGAGATTGTAACAACTGCTGCAGCATATTTTTGATATCTGCAACAGATGTTTCAATTTTATCTACCCTCTCCGTCAATTCTTGGTATTTTAAACCATCACCCAATTGAATGGGATCATCTGATTTCCCCCTAATATTGGTTGTATCAGCAGTTGGACCAGAGGAAGTTTCCACTAGTACATCCACTAATGCCCCTTTGTCTTGGTACTGGGGACTTCTTTTCTCAACAGTCGTTACCATTGTAAACACACCAGTGGGTATTGGATACACACTAGTTGTCACTTTGGTTCCCAATGAAGAAATTGCCTTTAAGGGAGTCTGACTAATGAAACTACTGTCCAGGTATAAATTAGTTGATTCAATACCTGTAGTAGCTTCTCCACTTGAACTACCACCAAGAGTTACTTGTAACTCAAGGGGTGTAAGCTCCTCAACTATTGATGGGATAACAATGGTAGAGGAATCAGACTCAGTCACTTGTTGAGGTATTTTCTCAGTGATAGGTTGTTGAGAAGAACTGATTTTTGTCTGATCCATATCCAAAGCATTCAACAGGGGTAAGAATGATGGTGGAATTTGTGAAGTGAGGATGGGGGTTGAAAGAGAATTTGCCCCGGTAACAGGGCTGTGGAAGATGGATTCAAGTGAATCCAGAGCTTCATAATGTGGTGTCCCTGTGTATACAACCTGATCCTTTTGAGAGGATGTAAGAGGAGTTTGAGGCTCAGGTTGAGATCTTTCTTCCAACTGCTATGAGGAAGCAGCAACAGTGGTTATTGGTGACTTTTGTGTTGTCACAGGAGTTACTTCTGGGATCTCATCTTCCAGAAGATCCTTTTTGGAGGGTTTGGGGGGCTTTTTGGTAATTTTCTTTTTGGGCTTTTTTGGTGATTTTTGGTGTGGGTTTCACAGCAGTGGTTGTGCTGCTGTGATCACCAGGAGCAATGGGCTCAACAGCCGAAACCTGAGGAGCAAAGGTTGTCTAATCTAAATTCTGCTCAGGTTCCTCTGTTTGTGTTTGGGAAGGTTTTGACAGCCTTGTAAATGTTTCAGAAGATAGGCTGTTATTTGAAAATTATTTCCTTGGATAAGCACATTTGCACTATCCTTTGGAATTTGCTTTTGTAAATAAAAACTCAAAAACCTTGGAAAGAGTAAAAATGGTTTCTTTTTGTTTTTTATATTGTTAACATTTTTAACCATGTCATTAAAAATCTCCTGGAAGTAGTTAAAGTCAACTTCAGCCATTATAGCATATCCTAGGTATTGGATTTTCAATGGTATTTCATTGAAAGCTGTTGTTTTATTAGAAACACACATGAGGAGGGTATGGAATAGAAATCTCATGGGAGGTGGAAAACTCCTTTTTTGCAAAGTATCTTTCTTCATTTGTTACTCATACCCCCTCTCAATCAAATCAGTTTGATATTCTTCGTTTGGGAAGGAAGTTTTACCTGTATGATCATTTATTTCAAAAACCTCAGAGATGGTTTGAGATGTGACAGCAACCTGAATTCCCCCAACTGTTGAAGTAATAGCCCAGGGCTTGTTGTCCTGGCTTTCAATTTTTGCATGTGTCTAGAAATCTCGGAGGGTGTCCAGGTAGATTGGTGCGTTGCGAGTGAGCAAAGTTTTGTACTTTAAATTGGAAAGAGCATCAATGACGAAGTGAAAGGTTGTGTTTTGACTTGTTTTCTCAAGCGTACACAAGTAGTTATGAGGGCTTTTTAGTGCGAGAGCCATGGTGATTTGAAGGTAGTTACGAGAGAAGGAAGAAGATGGAGGATTTGAAGGATTTTGAGAAAAACTGCTTTTGAAAGGAATTTTGAATTCGATTCGACAGTGAAAACCCTGTTTAGGGTTTTGATCAGGGTTTTATAAGGGTGAACAAGTGCATGCTGACGTGGCAGCGGTTACAAAGATCTGACGGCTAAGTACTATCCACGTGACAACCTCTGATGAATAATGGATGACCGTTGTTTAGGAAACCACTGATGATTAATATCAGTGGTTTACTAAGGTGAAAATGAAAACAGTGGCTGACTCTTGACTATTAGTGGATGGCTTATCACTGGATCAAAACACTGATGTTTAATCAAACAGTGATTATCAATGAAAATGAAAGAACAGAGGTTGACTTTCAGCAGTGGATGGAATTCAACAGAACAAATGTTTGAACCAAAAACAGTGGTTATGACAGACTTTTAGGATTAATGAAAAATATTCATTTTTAACTATTTTTAAGGATGAATTTTTGATTTTATGAAAACATTTTAATGCTTTATTCATAGAAAAACAGGTTTTTGCCTGTTATTCCATGTTAAGCATGCCAATCCTAGAGATCAAGCTTTCAAAGGAGGATGTGTCTAATGCTTTTGTTAGCACATCTGCCAGCTGATCTTTAGTTGGAACATGGTACAGAGAAATAAAACCTTTTTCATAGCAATCCCTCCCAAAGTGATGTCTGATGTCAATGTGCTTGGTAGTTGAATGTGAAACTGGATATTTGATGATATTTTCTACTGCCTGATTGTCTAACATGAGAGGTGTCTTTAAGGCAGTGATACCAAAATCCAGCAGTTGATTTTGAAGCCATAACAGTTGGGCTGTACAGCTTGCAGCAGCTATATACTCTGCCTCAGTAGTGGATGTTGAAACAGCTGCTTGTTTTTTTGCTTTGCCAAGACACTAAGCAATTGCATAGGAATTGGCACCCTCTTGAAGTGGACTTCCTTGTTGTGTTACATCCAGCATAGTCACTATCTGAGAAACCTGAAAGCTTGATATTTCCATCAGCTGGATACCAGATACCAAGTGTGGGAACACCTTTTAAGTATCTGAATATCCTTTTTACAGCAATAAGGTTTGACTTTCTAGGGGCTGATTGGGATCTTGCACACACACACATGTTGCAAACATGATATCTTGCCTAGAGGCAGTTAGGTACAATAAAAACCCAATCATGCTTCTATAAAGACTTTGATCAACCAAATCATCCTTTTCATCGGACATGACTATTTTGGTGGTTGCTATGGGTGTACTACATGGTTTGCAATCATTCATATCAAATTTTTTTAAAAGTTCTTTGGCATATTTGCCTTAATGAATGAAAGTATCATTTTGCAGTTGCTTTACTTGGAGACCAAGAAAGCACTGTAGTTCACCCATTGCACTCATCTCAAACTCAGCTGTCATGAGATTTCTGAACTCTTCACACATTTTTGAACATGTGCTTCCAAAAATGATGTCATCCACATAAATCTGGACAATCATCAGATCTTTCCCTCTCCATTTTAAAAACAGTGTTTTGTCAATTTTACCTCTTGTGAAACCAATAGAGAGAAGAAAGGTGGAGAGAGTTTCATACCAGGCTCTAGGTGCTTGTTTCAAGCCATACAAAGCTTTATTCAGCTTGTAGACATGATTTTGATAAAATGGATCCTCAAAGCCAGGAGGTTGACAAACATATACCTCTTCTTGAATCTTACCATAGAGGAATGCATATTTGATATCTATTTGAAACACCTTTATGTTGTGATTGACAGCAAAGGCCAGGAACAGTCTGATAGCTTCCAATCTTGCTACAGGGGCAAAAGTTTCATCATAGTCAATGCCCTCTTCCTGTCTGAAACCTTGAACCACTAGCCTTGCTTTATTCTTGACAACAATGCCCCTTTCATTAGTTTTATTTTTGAAGACCCACTTTGTGCCAATAGGACTCACACCCTCTGGACGTGGTACAAGCTCCCATACTTGTTGTCTTTTGAACTGTTGGAGCTCTTCTTGCATGGCTTCCACCCAACTGTTGTCTTTCAGTGCCTCTTGGTACTTGACAGGTTGATGAAGTGATACAAAACCAGCAACAAGATAGATGTTTTGGGATTGACTTCTTGTGAGCACCCCTTCACTGATGTTGCCAATGATTTGGTCTGGTGGATGAGACTTCAAGAAGATTAAATCTCCTTTGTATGGAACAATGGAATTTAAGGGTGAGGGCTGCAGATGTGAATCATCTGAGCTAACAACTGTTGGTGACTTTGATGATCCAACAGTGTCATGAAATAGAGGTGGAGGAATAGGAGGAAGTGGTGTGGAAACATGTTGACTTTTATCCACTGTTTGAAGATTTTTATCAACAGTGTTTGATGATGTGGAAGCAGGGGTTTTGGGGCTACTTTGGTCAACAACTGTTGATATAGCAGTGGATGAGCTTTGACAGCTGTTTTGAACATCTGCTGTTTTGGAAATGGATTTGAATTTTTGTTGTGGGATGATCACTTCATATCCATTTTCTGATGGAGGTGATTGAGATGGACCTGCACTGTTAGTCTTGATAGAAACATTTTCAAAGGTGAATTTATCAAGATCAAATAACTCAGAAGGATTTGCAGGGATTTTCATTGAAGAAAGTTCATTGAACTTTACATTCAAAGTCTCTTCCACTATTTTGGTCCTCGTGTTAAACACTTTGTAGGCCTTAGCAGTGGTTGAGTATCCCAAATGGCATCCACTGTCTACTTTGGCTGTAAATTTTGAAATTGAGTCTTTTAGGTTCAAAATGAAA
The DNA here is from genome assembly GCA_030545235.1 of Helianthus tuberosus. Lineage (NCBI taxonomy): Eukaryota > Viridiplantae > Streptophyta > Magnoliopsida > Asterales > Asteraceae > Helianthus > Helianthus tuberosus. The sequence goes on from JARYGA010027419.1 coordinate 21,159, forward strand.
CATGGGCAGCCAAGTACTTTAAAGTATGAGATTAGTAGTTTGATTTTATACAGAATTCATCGGCAGTCTTTTGATGCCTAGGGTTGATCAAAACTCTGTTCTGGACATAACAGGCAGTGTTTACAGCCTCTGCCCAGAAAGTTAATGGCAAACCTGAATCAGCAAGCATGGTTCTGGTAGCCTCAATTAGTGTCCTGTTCTTTCTCTCAACAACCCCATTTTGTTCTGGTGTCCTTGGAATGCTGTACTGCCTTACAATTCCTTTTGACACACAAAACTCATCCAACTCCCTATTTCTGAATTCTGTGCCATTGTCACTCGTAAAGACTTTTACTAGCAAGTCAAACTGCTTTTCAACCTATTTGACAAAGTCTTGCAAAATGCCTGCAGTCTCATCTTTAGAATGTAAGAAATAAGTCCATGTAAACCTAGAAAAGTCATCTACAATTACCTAACAATATCTTTTCTTTTTGAGACTCACGACTTTTACTGGGCCAAACAGATCCATGTGCAGCATTTGCAAGCACTTGGTTATTTTGGACTCTTCAATGGACTTAAATGAGCTTTTATGTTGTTTTCCTTTTAAACAAGAAACACAATGCTCAGGACTGATGAACAGTTTTTGAGGAAGACCTCTTACAAGACCCTGTTTTGAAAAAGCAATGATTGTCTTGAGATTTGTCTGCCCCAATCTCCTGTGCCAAAGTTCTGTCTCTTTGTTAGAGGCAGCTGAGAACAGACAGGCATCAGTCCTGGGGCTCTCTTTTGACAAATCAACTACATAAACATTGGCACTTCTTTGAGCAACAAGTTGAGTTTTTCCAGTTTTTATTATTTCTTCAATCTTTTTGACCATTTCTGGTCCAACAATCCTACAACACTCCTTAGTAAAGAATGACCCATAACCTTTGTCACTCATTTGTGAGACACTAAGGAGGTTGAATTTTAGATTGTCAATCAGATTGACATTTTCAAACTTAACATTTCCAGACTGTACTGTACCAGAACCCATCACCTTCCATTTACTATTATTACCAAAAGATATATCACCCCCTCCATGAGTTTTGAATTCTTTAAGTAGGGCTCTACATCCAGTCATATGCCTAGAGCCTCCACTATCTACATACTAAAGACTATCTAAGCATGCAGAAGCTCCTTGCACATCAAGTAAATAATTAGTTCAGGAGGGTCTCCAAAGCCAATAAGGCTTTGGATGGGGTCTCAACAGTGTCTGTGTTAAGTTCAGGAGGATGGACAGTGGTTAGCTCAGGGATTTGGGCTGTTTTTAAAACATTTTTCTCTAACCACTGTTGGGGGTCATTTCCCATCAACTGTTGATAACATGCCTGTTCACTTTTGGTTTAGAAGGCTTTTTGTAAACCTCATAAACGTGTGGGACCCTTGGGTAAAGAGGTTGACCTTTACCTCTTTGATGGTATTGGTTAGCAGGGGGTGCATCTGTCACTTGAACCTCTCTTTTAACAGAGGTTTGGTTCAGCTGTTTTGTAACAGCTGTTTGGACAGGCACAAAGAATGGTTGCTTTTTGACTTGTGATTTTGATGGACTCATGAGTGTTTTTGAAGTGTACTCTTCCTTTTTTACCTCAAAGGATTTTAGGTACACACACTCCTGAGTGAGGTGGTTTGATTTACCACAGATGGTGCAGCTCTTTGAAGGCAAAATGGTGCTTGTTTTGGTAATGTCATAAGCTTTCAAATGAAAACAATCTTTGGTCAAATGATTTTTCTTTTCACAGAAATCACAAAACAAGTTTTTAATCTTTTCTTCTTTTCAGACTCCTTTGCAACAGAGGTTTGAACTACTGTTGGGATGTCCTTAAGAGGAATTACCTTGGCCTTAGGTGCTTTGACACCATCCACAGTTGTGAAGTCCATGGGTTTAAAGTTTTCAAGGATGTCACACTCATCAGACCAAGTGGGTTTGAATTGGTATTTCTCAATCTCCTCAAAAGTTATGGACCCCACTAATCTTTCCAGAGTGATTTTGTTGCCAAGTTTATCAGTTATTTTGACTTCTTGACCATCCTTGGTGGGTATGATTTCAACAGAACCAGACTGATTTGCAGCAGTGTTTTCAACTTGGTCATTTTTCCTAAACCCTATACCAAATTTTACATTGCTTTCAATCTATTTTTCAAGCATAATTTCATAACCTTTGCAGGATTCCACCCATTTTTCACAAGTGATTTGGGTGGATTCCAACTCCTTTTTGCATTTTTGATATTTTTCTATCATGGTCTGGAGTTGATCCTTGGTTATGTTATGCTCATTTTTGAGGCTGCAAATCTCATTTTCTTTTTCAGACAATTTGATTTTCAATTCTTTTAAAGATTTTTCAAATTATACTTCATCATTTAACAATCTATCTCTAAGGTTTTCATTCACCTCCTTGATGTTTGCAAATGCTATGATGTATTTATCTGAACAAAGGTTTTTAAGAACCTAGGGTAATACCTTAGTTGCAGCCATCATGGCACAATCACAGACATGTTCACTTTCTTCTGGCTCTTTCTCTTCTTTTTCACCTTGTTTCTTCTCCTCTTCTTCAGCAGACCAGGGGTCAGACAGTGGTTCCAACAGGGGTTCTGAATTTTGTTCCAACAGTTGTTCACCAACAACAGCAGTAACCACTGTTATGGGTCATTTTCTGAGCATATATCCTGATTAATATTCTGATTTTGATTGTTTACTTGTGACCAGGATACCGGATCAGGATATTGGTAACATCCTGGTGCGATATCCTGGTGTTAACTAAATAATCCACGTGCAGGTAAGGAGCTGTAGATCACTAACGGTCAGATGGACTTCTTCTCCTTGAGACTCGGGCAAACCAGTTATTTGAGAGACGTTGGACCCGAAAGACCAGGTCTACAACGTTCAAGTGGGGAATATCCGCCGGATCCCGGTTTAATAGGGTAGTTTGTTGCATTTCCTTTACTATAAATAGATAGATCGGATCAGTTAAGGCACACACTTTTTCATTCGCACACTTTACTCTCAAGCTACTGGCAACTACTACACACAAACACTTGTACTCGAATCACATTGTAACACTTAGTTGATCCGCATCACATCCTGCACTGTATCCTGATATTTGAAGTAATAGAAGAATAAAGCAGCTGCGATTGTCAGCTCCCGAGGTTTTCTGCCGGCGATCTAGATTGATCAAGGGCTTTCCTCGTACATCACGTGTCAACCTTTACATTTTTGCTCATTGTTTGATCACAGATACAGCTCTATATCCTGAGCCGTATCCTGAAACTGTTTTTGCAAATAATTTGATTAACATATTTTTGACACTCATTTCTAGCACACTACCTCACTTAACTAATTTGATCACTTAATTGCTTCGGTAATTTTTGACCAAAACAACCACTACGTCAGCAATTGTATCCACTGTTTCTGCACAGGATGTTCCTTCTCCAGTTTCCAGCCCTTCAGGAATTGACTCTAATGCTGCAAAACAGAATTCATCACTAGAAACAACATGATCAGCATATAGAGCAAAATTTTCACCACCTAGATCCTCAGGCAAGCTACTCCAATCAACAAAGCCTTGGGTGAAAAAGCTTTGCTATTCTGCTTGAACAACTGTTTGTGTAGCTTGTTAAGGTGCAACTTGTTGCACCTGAACCTGAGGAGCTGGGGCTTGGACATACTGTATCTGAGGGACAGTGGTTTGGACATAATGCACATGAACAGGGGTTGCAGGGTGTTCATAGTGAGCAGTGTTTACATGAGCAGCAGGGGTATATTGGGAATACTGCACAGTGGTTTGGTTATTTTGTGGTCTAGGGCTAGGATGTGTGATGATTGGTCCACTGTTTTGACTCCTACACTCTCTAGAAAAATGACCTAACCTATTACACTTGTAGCATTTGATCTTTAATTTATCCAACCCTACTTTCAAGATCCCATGTAACCCTGGGAATTTTCTCCCTGTTCTCTTGTAAAACTTGCGGGTTCTAACACTCAGCAGTGCAAGTTGGTGCAAAATATCCATCTCTTCCAGATCAGTTGGATCAAAATGCTGTAAGTCATTGAGTTCAAAAGACAGATTATCAGAATTCTGGTTTTCTCCATTAGCTGTAAAAGCATAATTGGATGAGTGAGAATCAGAGTTAAAAGCTCCACCAGCTGTTATGTCAATGTAATGATCATAACTCTGATCCTTACTACCACTAGATTCTTCCTGACCCAAAAGAGTTGTGTTGCCAAATGAGTAGTCATCTGTAACCTTCCCAGTCTCTTGTAACTTCTTTTTCTGGTTCAACTCCCTTTCATAGGTCAGAAGTCTACCATGAAGTTGGGTCAGGGTCAGATCTTTGAACCCAACTGAATTTCTGGTTACAAAAGCAATTGTGTCCCATTTTTCAGGAAGTGACCTAAGAAACCTACTGTTTTGGGTTGCTTTAGCAAATTCAACCTTAACAAGTTTTAGTTCACTTATGAGACAGCTAAAACGTTCAAACTGTTGCGTTAGTGATTCACCCTTAGTGTGACAAAAGGTTTCATACTGTTGGTTCAAAATTTCCCTGTTATTTTCAATCACTTCTTCAGTCCCACCAAATTGTTCCTTAAGTGCATCCCACAATTCCTTAGCACTGTTACAGTGTAACAGCCCAGCATAAATTTCATTTGGGAGTGCAGATACAACGATGCTAAATTCCTTGGCATCCAATTCAATTTTCTGAAAATCCTGATCAGTATAGTTTTCAATTTTCTTAGGTTCAAAAACTTTTGGATCCTCAGCACTCGGCACCATTGGAACATGTGGTCCAAAGACAACCGACTTCCAACATCCGGTATTCTGTTGAGCTAGGATGTGACCTATCCTTCGCTCCCAGATATTGTATTCAGACCTGACCAACATAGGTGGTTTGAAGAGAGAACAAGTGTTATTAGTGTTATCCTGTGATTGTGTAGCCATTTTGGTTGTTTTACAGGTACTGAATGTTATGGGTGAAATTCTGAGCCCATATCCTGACTTTGTATCTTGATTTTTTATATGATCAGGATACCGGATCAGGATACAGGACCAGGATATTGGTAACATCCTGAGGCAGTATCCTGACTATAACTAACAATTTGCTTGTAAACGTTGGCTACAAGGGACTAACGTTCATGAAGACCAAGTCATCCTGAAGACCCGCCCAAATTGGTTAGGATAAGGACGTTGATGGCGGAAAAATAGCTCTTGTAACATTTAGCATTGAAGATTGACATGTTTTATGGAAAGTTACGAAGATTGGTCAAAGATATTAATGTTATAACGGTTATGGAAGCTTAAATCCCGGAGTTATAGTTGGAATGCGTGTGGAAAACGAGTTGATACAGCCTGGCAACGCTCAGAAGGGAAATAATCTCAGTATCCCGGATTTTTAGCATAATATCCTGGATTTTTAGCATAGTTAGTTGTTTCCTTTTACTATATAAAGGAGTGATCGGATCATAGGTATACACACACAATTTCTCGTACACTCTTGCTCTCTACCACCTGTAACCACTCACAAACACTCACACTTGTACCCAAATCGCATTGTAACACTTAGTTGATCCGTATCGTATCCTGCACTGTATCCCGGTTATTCAAGCAATAAGAAGAACAAGGCAGCCGACGATTGTCAGCTCCCGAGGTTTTATGCCGGAGATCTAGATTGATCAAGGGCTTTCCTCGTACATCACGTGTCAACCTTTACATTTTTGCTCATTGTTTGATTATAGATACAGCTCGATACCCTGAGCCGTATCCTGAAACTGTTTTCGCAAACTAACAAACCAACATATTTTTCACAAAGTATTACTAGCACACTACCTCACAAAACTAATTTGATCACTTAATTGCTTAGGTAATTTTTGACCAAAACAATTTGGCGCCCACCGTGGGGCAAGTGGTGCTATTTCTACTAAAAGCTTTTGTAAAATCGTTAATCGGTTTTCTATTTTCAAAACTTTTTGCTACACTATTTTCAATGGCCTCGAGATCAAACATGAGCTCTTCTGCCGTGTCTGCTACAACATCTGTAATGATTGGTTCGATGCTTCCACCACATCCTCTGAGAACGCAAGCCTCTTCACGAGGAACCGAAATTCATGTGGCTTGGGATGTTATTCCCACTCAGAATATTCAGGGATCTGGTCCTGTTTTGGCCTCTATTGAAGAAATTCTAACTTTATTTGGTAGTGTACAGGAACAAATGAGGCAGCAGCAGGAGACCAACCAAATGCTGATAAGAGAGATACAACTCTTGAAATCCAGCTCGAGCAGGCCCGCTGAGGATACTGTCACTCCCTTGCAGCCAAGAGCTTTAAACTTCAGTTCTGCAGTATATGCTGAGGATAACAGGGGGAATATTGTGCCTAGCCATTCCCGGAGTCATATTCCTGAGATACCCTCTTCGACCAGGATGTCGACTGTGAGGGATCCAGGATATGCTCCAGGATGCGCCCCAGGATATAGCCAGAATCACCAAGCTGGTAACTTGTCTGTTAACACCAGTATCCCTGTTACTAATAATCTTGGATCGTTGAAGGATGCAGGTGTGACATCAGCTATAACCAGAGAGCTTCAAAAGTTGAAGGATATGATATCAAGTGTGCCTGGGATAGTGCAGCCTATACCGGAAGTATCCCGGGATAGTCACAACATATCCCGCTTTGCTCACCCCATTTGTGATGCAGAAACCCCAAAGAGATTCCAAACTCCTAATATTAAGCTGTATGATGGGATGACGGATCCTGAGGAGCATATTGCCCAGTATAGAGAGAGGATGGAGATTAACCCTATCTCGCCAGATCTTAAGGAAGCATGCTTGTGCAAGGGTTTCGGCTCTACTTTAACAGGATCAGCCTTGAAATGGCTTCTAAATGTTCCACCTCATTCAATTACATCATTTGCTCATTTAGTTAATTTGTTTAACAGTCAGTTTTCTTGCAGTAGAAGCTTTGAAAAACTAACAAGTGACCTCTACAGGATAACACAGGGACCTCAAGAATCCCTAAGGGATTATGTGAACAAATTCAGCAGGGAATCCTTGGATATCCCACACCTTGATGTTGCTACAGCAGTCCAAGCATTCAAGATGGGACTACAAAGGGATTCCCAGTTTTATCAGGATCTTGTGATGAATCCTTGCAGGAACTTGGACGAAGCTCGAAACAGGGCTTTGCGATATATCAGGCTTGAAGATGATAAGAAAATGCAAGAAAGGATGAATGCATCCTCAACATATGAGTCAACAAACAGGAAATTAGAATCTTCACATAAACCATACCGACCTAGGCCGTATGATAAAAGTGAAAACAAAAGAGTGAACGTTGTCCAAGACGAGGATCCTGGGGAGTATCCTGAGTTGTCAGAATATTGTTTTTCTGTTAATATACATGAACTAATGTATACTATGCAGGGTTTGGGAGATAAAGCCAGGTGGCCTCGGAAGAATCAACAAAAAGCTGATTGGAAGGATAAGTCCAAATGGTGTGCCTTCCATGAGGATTTCGGACATGTAACTGAGGATTGCATTGCCCTGAGGAAAGAAATAAGCTACCTACTAAGCAGAGGATATCTGAAGGATCTTCTGGGCAGAAAGAAGAATAAGGGTCAGGATATTGAGAAGGATCCTGAACGAGCAGCATCACCTCCCGCCGACGCCAAGATAATTAACTTTATCTCAGGAGGGTCCGATATCTGTGGAACTTCTTATTCTGCAGCCAAAAGACATGCAAAGGAGGCTAAGTCCGAAAGGGGGAATAAGCCAACCAGGATATCGACCCTCACGACTGATAAAATGATCACGTTCGATAGTGATGACAGGGATACTGTCCAGGATCCTCATCATGATGCTCTGGTAATAACTTTATATGTTTCTAATCATTTTGTACGCAGGATACTGGTGGATAATGGCAGCTCAGTCAACATCATCCAATTGGAAACCTTGAAGAGAATGAACATCCCCGAGATGGAGATTACCTCAAAGTCCACTGTGATTGTAGGGTTTAGTGGAGAAGCAAAGAATACTGTTGGGGAGATAAAACTGCCCGTATATGTCGAAGGAGTCAACTCAATACAACACTTCTGTGTCATGGACTCCTTATCCTGCTACAATATCATATTGGCTAGGCCATGGATCCATGATATGAAAGCTGTGCCATCAACCTATCATTAGTGTATCAAGATCCCTACTCCTTGGGGGGTTGTCAAGGTGGAAAGTGATCAACAGGAGGCAAAGGAATGTTACTCATCCTCGATGAAATCCTCAACCAAGCCTAATGCAGCATAGCAATTAAAGATGCGGGCCAAGGATATCGTGGAGGCTTCAGAGCAGGATGTAAAGAAAATTATCCTGGATCAGGATAATCCAGATATCTCGGTGCTCGTTGGAGCCAATATCCCTCAGGATATTGAAAATCAGTTAACTAACTTTTTGAAATGCAGGATGTCAACATTCGCATGGAAGCATGAGGATATGACAGGTATTTCTAAGGATATTATAACTCACAAGCTTGGAATTGACAGGTCTTTCAAGCCTATCCGGCAAAAGAGAAGGAAGTTTGCTCCAGAACGAAACATAATTATTCAAGAAGAGGTTGAAAGACTATTGAAGTAAAAAATGATCAGGGAAGTCAAATTTCCCAAGTGGCTAGCAAATGTGGTCGTGGTTCAAAAGAAGAATGGGAAATGGAGAGTTTGTGTAGATTACACAGACTTAAACAAAGCATGTCCTAAAGACCCATTCCCTCTACCTCATATAGACTCGATGGTGGATGCCACTGCCGGTCATGAGATGTTAACCTTCATGGATGCATCCTCAGGTTTCCAGCAGATCCAAATGGAACCTTCAGACCAGGAGGATACTGCTTTCATGACACCAACAGGTATTTATTGTTATACTGCTATGCCTTTTGGTTTGAAAAATGCAGGTGCAACGTACCAGAGATTGGTGAACATAATGTTTAAAGACAAACTGGGGGACACCATGGAGGTGTACATTGACGATATGGTAGTCAAATTCAAGAAGGCTGAGGATCATCTCAAGGATATTAAAGGAGCATTTGATATCCTGGACCAGTACAATATGAAACTAAATCCTGCCAAGTGCCATTTTGGAGTGGGGGCAGGAAAGTTTTTAGGATACATGGTGACTAAAAGGGGTATAGAAGCAAGCCCGGAACAAATCAAAGCTATCCTGGATATCAAGTCACCATCCAACATGAAAGATGTGCAAAGATTAACTGCACGAGTAGCGGCATTGAACAGATTTATATCAAGATCCTCAGAAAAATGTAAAAAATTCTACGATATCCTGAAGAAGAATAAGAGGTTCGAGTGGGGAGAAAAACATGAAGCAGCCTTACAGGAATTAAAGCAATATCTTTCAACCGCACCTCTGATGATGAAGCCCGAGGATGGTGAACCATTATCCCTGTATCTTGCAATATCAGGGAATGCAGTAAGTGCTGTTTTGGTTAAGGATCACGAAGGTTAGCAGTATCCTGTCTATTATGTTAGTAAAAGTTTATTAGATGCTCAAACTAGATATTCACACTTAGAGAAATTACTATTGGCTCTAGTTATGGCATCGACAAAGCTTAGACATTATTTTGAGACACATAGGATTCACGTTAAAACTAATTATCCTATTAAGAATGTGCTTAGGAAACCCGAGATGTCAGGTAGGATGGCTAAGTGGTTAGTAAAATTAAGTGCTTATGATCTAGTATATGAACCTAGAAATGCCATAAAGTCTCAAGCTTTAGCTGACTTTGTGGCTGATTTCAGTAGTGATATTCAAAACGAAGTAGACCTAGAAGTGCAACAGCTAGGAGAAAACCTAGAATCTTGGACACTATATACTGATGGTTCATCTAATGTAAGAGGTGTAGGTTTGGGTATACTACTAAAATCGCCACAGGGGGACATATTACCCCAGGCCATTAGATGTGAGTTTCCTGCCACTAATAATGAAGCAGAATATGAAGCTCTGATAGCAGGATTAGAATTAGCTAAAAATATGAATATTAGATATTTACAAGTATATGTTGATTCCCTGTTGATTACTAACCATTTCAATGGATCTTATGCAGTAAAAGGCGAAAAGTTAGCTGAATATCTTGAAATTGTTAAAAAATTAGCTGGATATTTCAAAATTTTTATACTTGAACAGGTACCAAGAGAAAAGAATGCTGAAGCTGACGCTCTAGCAAACTTAGGATCTACTGTCAGGATACCGGAGGGAACTCAGATACCAATAGTGCACATCTTGTATCCTGCAATGGAACATTTCAAATCTCAGGATAAAGAAGTAGCATGTATCCAGGATCCTGGTGATGGATATCCTGAGAAGGATCCTGAATCCTGGATGACTCCAATTGTGAAGTATCTTCAAGAAGGAGATATCCCAAAGGATGCAAATCCTAAGGCTTTTAGGATGAAGGTATCTCGTTTTACTATTATAAATAATATTTTGTATAAGAAATCCCTTGCAGGTCCGTACCTAAGGTGCTTGGAAGATCCTGAAACCAAGGAGGTACTTCAGGATATACACGAAGGAGACTGTGGCAACCATACTGGGGGCAGATCTCTGTTCTCGAAGGTGTTGAGAACAGGATATTACTGGCCGACCATGAGAAAGGATGCCACGGAGTATGATCAGAAATGCGATGCATGTCAAAGACACGGCAACATCCTGCATCAGCCTGCTGAACCATTATATCCTATCATATCCCCTTGGCTGTTTATGAAATGGGGAATGGACATAGTGGGAAAACTTCGAAAGGCTCCAGGAGGAAAGGTTTTTATGCTGGAAATGACAGATTATTTCTCCAAGTGGGTCGAAGCCAAGGCCTTTGTTCAAGTCAGGGATCAAGAAGTGGTATCCTTCATAAAGAGGAATATCCTGACCAGATTTGGGGTACCAACTGAGATAGTTTGTAACAATGGCTCTCAATTCATCAGCAAAAGAACTACTGACTTTTGCAAGAGTTGGGGAATTAAGATGATTACGTCAACAGCAGTGCATCCTCAAGCAAATGGACAAGCAGAATCCTCGAACAAGATAATCGTCAACAATTTAAAGAAGAGGTTAGGTGCCAAAAAAGGAAAATGGGCAGAGGAACTACCATTTGTCCTATGGGCTGATAGAACAACTGTGAAGAATGCTACTGGGCAAACCCCATTTTCTTTGGTATTTGGGGCAGAAGCAGTGATCCCGACAGAAATGGTGATACCAACAGCTAGATCAAGCCTACGAGATCCTGAATCAAATCCTGAAATCTTATGTCAAGAACTGGATACTATTGATGAGACAAGAGATGCAGCAAAGCTAAGGATGACGGCATATCAACAGAGGATATCCAGAGCATATAACAAGAATATAAGGACTAGAAGGTTCCAAGTCGGAGATTGGGTGTTAAGGAAAGCTTTTCAGAATACTACGAATCCTACTAATGGAAAGTTGGCTCCAAAGTGGGAAGGACCCTATGAGATTGAATCGGAATCCGGAAAAGGAGCATACCAGCTTAAGAATATGGAGGGGGATATACTACCAAGATCCTGGAATGCTATACATCTCAAAGCCGATTTCAAGTGAGTTTAGAATTTAATTTCTAACTCAAGATGGTATGAATTCTGTCTCTTTTAAATATAATTTATTTTATTTGAACCCAATACTAACGTAAGCATCGGAGGGGTGTTAGCCAAGCTAACACCCACCTTAGTTTAAGGTTGTTTTGCAGAATATGCTTCGGGATATAGCTCCAGGATACACACTCAAGATACTTCGAAAGATTAGAGGATTGGCCCCCTCTCTCACGTTTAAGGGATCCTGATCCCTTCACAGGTTTAAAGGTATTCACCTTTCTCACGAATTGGGTTTAAACACCCCGCCTGGAGCGCAAGTTATCCAGGGATAGTTCAAGGTGGCGGGACCAGTTCATGTAAAAGTGGCTGACAATTTCGTTACTGTTGGCTATACCCTGGATCCTTAAGGTATATGAGGATTGATCACCCTCTCTCGCGAAAGGGTATTTTCATACTCTCTAAGGTTTAAAGGTTTTCACCTTTCTAAGTCTTGGAGTTTATACACTCCCGCCTGTAGCGCATGAAAATTTGGGATTTCCCCAGGATACTAAGGGTTTATCCCCAGTACATTAAGGGTTTATCCCCAGTAAAACTAAAGTTTTTAACAAGATTGCAAAGATATGACAAGCTGTGATTACACACGTTCTTTTGTGGATAAGAAGCTATGAAGTTTAATCACTAAGTGAAGAAATACTCAAGTATGTCATGCACTGATGCAATATCCTGCACAGACAGGGGACATCCATGCCGGGGACATTGCAAAGGATTCAAAGGTTAAGGTTGGAAATTATTGCCTAAGTGTTTCTGGTATGATTTATTATTCTTCAAGTCTCAAAAACCTTATCTAAATGATCTAAGTTTTCTAAAAAGTCATATCCAACCAAGTTTTGTCTAACATTTAGAAGACATTTCATCAGTATCCTGACCAGGATATTTGATCAGGATATTCAAAACATACCTTTCAAAATAAAAACATAACAACAACAAATAAGGCTAAAAGGTTTGTTTATTGTTGATGGATTGTATTCTTGGTTTCATTTCAAAAAAGAGACCCGTCCACCAAGAACACAATTAAGTTTTTAAAATACATTTACATAAACAGTTGAAGGCTTCGTCCTGAAAACACAGGATCCCTCCACCTTCAACTGTTAAACTATTCTATTTGCAGGAAATTAAAATTGTTCTAAGTGCAGGACGACCGGATAATTTAGACCCTACAAAATACAGGTATCATTAAAGACAGACTAACCAGGATACATGTTCAGTATATGTGTACGGGATACAAGATCTGGATACTAACCTTATTAGGGAAGGAGGTCATGGGCTCGATAGGTTCCGTGAAGCCAACGTCACCATAAGAGAAACCTTCGACAGCAGCAACAGATGGCTCCTTTTTCACCAGGACAGGCTTGGGATAGCTGTTAAGCTTCTCAAGATCGAAGAAAACATATATCCTTGCCAGACATGTTAGAATGACTAAAAAATATATCCGTTGGAATCATGATATCCAACAGTTATATTTTTGGGGACAATTGTTATGGGTGAAATTCTGAGCCCATATCCTGACTTTGTATCTTGATTTTTTATATGATCAGGATACCGGACCAGGATATTGGTAACATCCTGAGGCAGTATCCTGACTATTACTAACAATTTGCTTGTAAACGTTGGCTACAAGGGACTAACGTTCATGAAGACCAAGTCATCCTGAAGACCCGCCCAAATTGGTTAGGATAAGGACGTTGATGGCGGAAAAATAGCTCTTGTAACATTTAGCATTGAAGATTGACATGTTTTATGGAAAGTTACGAAGATTGGTCAAAAATATTAATGTTATAACGGTTATGGAAGCTTAAATCCCGGAGTTATAGTTGGAATGCGCGTGGAAAACGAGTTGATACAGCCTGGCAACGTTCAGAAAGGAAATAATCTCAGTATCCCGGATTTTTAGCATAATATCCCGGATTTTTAGCATAGTTAGTTGTTTCCTTTTACTATATAAAGGAGTGATCGGATCATAGGTATTGTTTTGGTCAAAAAATCAGACGAGGATAATGCAACCAAACTCTCTGTTACGGGGTATGATGCTTGAATTGGTAAATAACAATGAGGACCACTATAAAATATAAATAACAAGTGACACAAGGTTTATACGGGGAAAAAGCCCTTGATCAAGAGTTGATCTCCGGCACAAAAAACCCCGGGTGATGGAAACTACCGATCACCAACTCAAATTAAACAAGTAATGTGTTACAACTTCGGATGATAGCGAGCTAAATACAAGGATCACTATAGTGTAATGTGTAAAAAGTGTACGAAATTGCTAAGTGAATGAACGAGAGCTGGTGTGAGCGGTTGTAAGAGTGTGTGTAGCCAAAAATAGCCAAAAGTGTTGTCTAATTAGCTCGCTACCCCTTTTTAAATCTAGTAAAAAATCTAAATAACAAACTATCCGCAATTCATGCCTTCTCCCCACGATCTCCATAACGTTCACCATGGTCAAACACGTGCGGAATATATGCGGAATATTCTCCAGGAACGTTACCAAGACTAAGTCCAAGCTGATACTCCTGTAAAACAATACCGAATTCAAAGTGAACAATCATTAGTATAAGGATCCTTAGGATAATCCATGATCCTGATCCTGAAGTACTTCTGAGGATCACTATCTGATACTGAAGTAAGGATCACCAAACAGGATAATAATTGAGGATCACAGGTTATTAAGAAATCCTCCCCTAACAATTGCCCCCAAAATATAAGGAGTAATATTGTAAATAAACGAGTTATATTTTATCGATCTTATCCGTAACAAACTAACGGATATATAGCCGTTAAGATCGAACTAGCCGTTGCGATCATGACGTCACTGAAGTGACAATCCTGTAAATCATCATTATAAATAGGAGTTAGAGATAGGATCAATATGCATTTAAATCCGAGAGAAACTCCCTTTAAATTTTCAGTCGAAGATCAATCAGGTATCTCTTCTCTTATTTCTCCTTCTCTTACTCTGTTTTTCTTTCTTTACCAACATCACGTTAAGAATGATGCTCCGGTCCTCCCCCGCCAAGGATCACCAGAAGGATAGCCCCTTGAAGAGTCAAGGAATCATCAAAGACTCAGTGAATGAGAGGTGTTGCTTTACCGATCCTCAAGTAGATAACATCCGACACTGCTTTCCGGCTAACGCTTTTTTCAAACCCTTCGATCCCACTGTTCTGAGCGACTACGTTTCTGAAACATGGGTTGCCTTTCCAGTTACCCCATTCACCATAGGATACACCTATCCTTTTCCAGCTTTTACCCAATCCTTTTTCTCCCTTACCGGCATCTCCTACATCAAAGCTATGCCGATGATCTGGAGGGTCTTATATACCCTTGAAAGGATCATAGAGCAAGAAGGGATTGATTTAGGAATGTCGGAACTAGCAGAGATGTATGATCTCATGACGTTTGGATCCCACCGATATCTGTTTAAGCGAAAACCCGGCGAAGAACATCCCATTTTTAAAGCCACCAAGAACGATACAAATTGGAAACGACGCTTTTTCTTTGTCAGGATGGATACCATTCCAAACGGAAAGCATTTACCAAGGAAGTGGTCCACCAATGGTAGGACAGAGGATCCTGAGAAGGATCACCAGGTAATCTTGCTCTTGTGATAGGATCACTGACCCCTTTTTATCTTGTGTTACACAGCTATCTCTGTTTCGCACCTCATCACAACACCCGCAACAAAGGAAAGACTTGCTGCTTTTCGGAGGCTTGATCCTGAAATAAGGTCATTCAAGACAGACACCCAAGACTCACAAGAAGTATCTTCAGGTTCCATCACCATGTCAAGTAAGTATCCTACTTTTTATATAGTTAAAGATCATAATAAATAGTTAAATTGAAATAGGATAAGGATACTTATCTTGCTTTGAATGTGTAGGTGCCGGAAAATCTTCCAAGCCTGCCTCCCAGTTCAACACGGCCGACCTTGACGCTGTTCGATCCAGGAAGAAGAAGGTCACTGCCAGCCCTAGCGTCTCCATCCCCAAGGCACCCACTAAAGGAAGGGGTGGCAAGAAGAGGAAAACCTCTGATACAGAGGACCTACAAGGCCTGCCACTGATCCGCCACCAGTTCCTTGAATACTTTAATGACGTGAGGATCACCAATTCTGCCTAGGTATCCTACTCATTTGAGGATCATCTGATCTTGAATTGCTTTGTCTTTTTTGCAGAAATTTGCTGAGATTGAAGATTATGTGGGGAGCGTCGAGGAGCTGGATAAGAAGATTGTTGACCTCCAACAAGTTGCAGTGCTTAAGGATCTCAAGATTGCTGATCTTGAAAAAGCCCTTAAAGACGTCGAGACTCAGACAGCTAAAATCTTGATCGACATTGACTACGAGAAACATGAGCTCGTGGAAGGTGCAAATGTCTCCGCTGCCATCACAATGTATCAGACAAAACTAAAGATGGCCCAGGAAGCTCAAGACCCTAACTTCGACAGAAGCAGCTGGGATATTGAGGGCTGGAAGGCGAGGTTAGCTGATCTGGAAGATGATGAAGAGGCTGAGGAGGTTTTGGCGATCGAGGCTGGAGGCAGTGGGAAGGATCAGGTTAAGGATACAGAAGCTGGAGGGGATGAAGATGCAGCGAAGGTGTAGGCTGCATGATTGGGCAATGATGGACATTTCTAGACGTAGCCGGAGCCCAATTTTTAAATTTGGTAGTAGTTTGTTTTGTGGTTGTGATGGTTTAAAACAATGATGGTCTGTATTTGAACAATAGTTTTAGGATTAAGGATCTAGGATCCTTTGGACAATAGGTAGGATTACAAATGGTGGAGGGATCCTCTGTTTGGGGGATGAAGCCGTTGTGATCCTGCCGTTTTTTTTATTTCCTGCACTAGCTATAACCGCATAAACAATGGACACCCGTTGCCAACCCATGTGGACGGGCCACGTTTTGCTGGTAGAAACGTGGGTTGGCAATTTTGACAACCTTCGATGGTTAAACTTTTGTTAATAAAATAACTTTAATCTTTTTTGGCTTATCTTATGTTGTTATCCTTGTTTGTCCTTCTAATTTTCAATTGTTTTGATATACACTTGTCTGAATAGAAAAAGTTGAACAAATTAGATAGAAAATATTTAGGATATGATCCAGGATCAAATATCCTATAGTTGAAAAATTCCCAAAAAGTGGTATATTTTAAGGATCATGAGTTCAGTTGTCAAAGTATTAGGGTTATTCAAATAATCAATAAAAAAATCAAAATAGTTAAGGATCATACCTGAGGATCCAAGTTAGGATCCTAACTCTTAATACTATAAACAGGATAACCATAGAACAAACCTTAGTAAGAGGTAAGGATCAAGGATCCTTGGTTGTTTAACTTCGAAGACCTGAAATAGAACATAACTTGGGACTAAGCCATTATAAGATAAAGGTTAGCAACTGGGGACAAGCCCATGGATAACTGGGGACAAGCCCAAGGATAACTGGGGACAAGCCCAAGGATAACTGGGGACAAGCCCAAGGATAACTGGGGACAAGCCCAAGGATCGTATGTAAACTGGAGTATGGCCCTAACTGGCGACTATCCAAACTTAGTGGCATGAAAACACCAAAACCTTAGCTAACGTGAAAACGCTAGAAACCTTAAGAACGGATGTATGGTACGTCTACCATTATACGTAGGATCCTAGGTATAGCCAGTACAATGGAATTATCAGCCCCTAAAATGAGTACTGGTCCCACTGCCATGAACTATACCAGGATCATCGTGCGCTACTGGCGGAACTGGGGTCAAACCCAAGGATAACTGGGGACAAGCCCAAGTAACTGGTTGCTCTCGTGGATAATTATCCTTTTGTTAAGAGTACCTGAACCTTCAAAACTCAAAATCACGTGAAAGGGGGATAAAGGATACAGGATCCTTATCCATATATGAGAAAGTAAGGATATGAAATAGTTTAGGATTAAAAGGTTACCAAAATGAGGATCATCTGTGCTTTAAGAATCCTTTAAGGATATTTATCATGTGAGGATCATGGATCCTTATCACATGAAATATTTCTTCAAATGGACAGCATTCCAAGCTCTTGGTAGTAAGTTACCTTCCATAGTTAGCAATCGATATGCCCCCTTTCCTGCCTCAGCTTCAATCAAGTAAGGGCCTTCCCATTTTGGTGCCAACTTTCCATCAGCAGGATTGGTGGTATTCTGAAATGCTTTCCTTGGTACCATATCACCAACTTGGAATTTCCTGATCCTGACATTTTTGTTGTAGGCTCCAGCCATTCTTTGTCGATAACTGGCCATCCTTATCCTTGCCAAATCTCTGATTTCTTCTATAGTATCCAGGTCTTGAACCAAGTTCTCATCATTTTCCTCAGGATCACGAATACTTGTTCTAGCAGTTGGAACCACCATTTCTGTAGGGATCACTGATTCTGCCCCAAATACCAAAGAGAATGGAGTTTGGCCTGTAGCAGTCTTAGGAGTTGTCCTATCAGCCCAAAGCACATAAGGTAGTTCTTCTGCCCATTTCCCTTTCTTGGATCCAAGCTTCTTCTTCAAATTGTTGATGATGATCTTATTGGAGGATTCTGCCTGACCATTAGCTTGTGGGTGGACTGGTGTTGATGTTATCATCTTAATCCCCCAGCTGTCACAAAAGTTAAACTTCCTTTTCTCTGACTTGGGCAAAAGCTTCAGCCTCTATCCACTTGGAGAAGTAACCAGTCATAGCAAGCATGAATACTTTTCCACCAGGTGCCTTAGGGAGCTTACCAACTATATCCATACCCCATCTCATAAATGGCCAAGAGGAGGATATGGGATGCAAAAATTCAGCTGGTTGATGAAGGATATTGCTGTGTCTCTGACAAGGATCACATTTCTTAGCGTACTCCACAGCATCTCTCTTCATAGTTGGCCAATAGTATCATGTCCTCAGGATCCTTGAGAATAATGCCCTGCCCCCAGTGTGGTTTCCACAATCTCCTTCATGGAAGTCTTTTAAAACTTCTTGGATTTCAGGATCCTCAATGCATCTTAAATATGGTCTTGCAAGAGATCGTTGGTACAACATATTATTTAAAATTGTGAATTGAGATACCTTAATTCTGAAAGCCCTAGGGTTTTCTCCTGTAGGAATCTCTCCATGTTGTAAGTATCTCATGATTGGGAGGATCCATGATCCTGAATGAGATTGATTATCATCGCTAGGGGTGATTGCAGAATCCTCTCCTATCTCCATAGCCACATGATCCTCGATAGCCGGGGTCAGGATATGGATAATAGGGATCTTGATATCCTCCGGGATCTTCAAGGATGATCCTAAATTGGCTAGTGCATATGCCTCTGCATTCTCTTCCCTTGGTACCTGTGTCAAACTAAAGGATACAAAAGAGAGTGCCAATTCTTTGACTATCTCCAAATATTTGGTTAGCTTTTCACCTTTAACAGCACAGGATCCATTAAAGTGATTAGTGATTAACAAAGAATCTACATGTACCTCAAGATACCTGATCCTCATATGCTTAGCAATTTGCAAGCCAGCTATCAAGGCTTCATATTCAGCCTCATTGTTAGTGGTTTGGAACTCACAAGCTATAGAGTGGGGTATTATGTCCCCCTGTGGCGATTTTAGTAGTATTCCAAGCCCTGTTCCTTTAACATTTGAGGATCCATCAGTATAAAGTATCCAAGGATCCTTGGTCTCCTCTAGCTGCTGGACTTCTAATTCAGCTTCCTTTTGCAAATCACTACTGAAATCTGCCACAAAGTCAGCTAATGCTTGAGATTTGATGGCTGTCCTGGGCTCATATCTTATATCATATGCACTAAGCTTCACTGCCCATTTAGCCATCCTTCCTGACATTTCAGGTTTCCTGAGGACATTCTTAATTGGAAAATTAGTTTTGACGATAATAGCATGAGTTTCAAAATAATGTCTCAATTTAGTGGATGCCATAATTAATGCAAGGATAAGTTTTTCTAAGTGTGAATACCTGGATTCAGCATCAAGTAAACTCTTACTTACATAATAGACAGGATGTTGTGTACCTTCGTGATCCTTAACAAGAACGGCACTTACTGCTTTTGAGGATACCGCGAGATATAAGGATAACACGTCTCCTTTTTCTGGTTTCATCAAAGCCGGGGCCGAGGATAGGTACTCCTTAAGAGCTCTTAAGGCACTTTCATGCTTCTCAGTCCACTCAAATTTCTTGTTCTTCCTTAGGATATCATAGAATTCCTTGCACTTCTCTGAGGATTTGGATATGAATCTATTTAAAGCTGCAATCCTGCCTGTTAACCTCTGAACATCCTTAGCATTGGCAGGGGACTTAATGTTCACTATAGCTTTTATTTGTTCTGGACTGGCTTCAATGCCTCTCTTTGTCACCATATATCCTAAGAATTTACCTGCTTTAACACCAAAGTGACATTTTGAAGGATTAAGTTTCATATTATATTTATCAAGGATATTGAATGCTTCCTCCAAGTCTCTTAGGTGATCCTCAGCCTTTTTTGATTTTACCACCATATCGTCTATGTAAACCTCCATAGTTTGTCCAATCTGATCCTTGAACATCATATTCACTAGCCTTTGATAAGTGGCACCTGCATTTCTTAGTCCAAATGGCATAGCAATATAACAGTATATACCAGTTGGAGTCATAAAGGCTGTATCCTCTTGATCGGATGGTTCCATTTGAATTTGTTGAAATCCAGATGAAGCATCCATAAAAGTTAACAGTTCATGACCCGCAGTTGCATCCACCATGGAGTCAATGTGGGGTAATGGGAAAAGGATCCTTGGGACATGCCTTATTTAAATCAGTGAAATCGACACATACCCTCCACTTTCCATTTTTCTTTTGAACAACAACCACATTGGCCAACCATCTTGGATACTTGACCTCTCTAATCATACCTGCTCGGAGTAATTTCTCTACCTCCTCCTGGATAATGGCATTTCTTTCTGGTGCAAATTTCCTCCTCTTTTGATGGACTGGTTTGAAGGACCTATCAATGCCAAGTTTGTGAGTGATTATATCTTTAGATATGCCTGTCATGTCTTCGTGTTTCCATGCAAAGGTAGTCTTTCTCCTTTTGAGGAAGGATATGAGGTCTTCCTTCATTTCGCCAAGGATCCCTGATCCTATATAAACTATAGATTCAGGATCATCAGGATCCATAAGGATTTCTACTATATCCTGTTCCCTTGCCTCCAAGACATCCCTTGGAGGACACTTTGATTGCTATTGCTCCCTAGACTTTGATGCTGGTTTCATTGATGAGGTGTAGCAGTTCTTAGCCTCTTGCTGATCACTATCAATCTTCACTATTCCCCAAGGACTAGGAAACTTCACACATTGATGATAAGTGGATGGGACTGCCTTCATGTCATGTATCCAAGGTCTGCCAAGTATAACATTACAACAAGATAAACAGTCAATAACACAAAACTTTTGTAAGAATGTAGGCCTTCGATATAGATTGGGAGTTTAATGTCCCCCAGGGTATTCTTAGTCTCGCCACTGAATCCCACGAGCACAGAGGATCTTGGTATGATATCGGATTCAGGAATATTCATCTTCTTGAGAACATCAAGCTGGATAATGTTCACAGAGCTTCCTCCATCTATAAGGATCCTGCGAACAAAATGGTTAGAAATAAAAAGAGTGATAACCAACCCATCATGATGAGGATCCTGAATGTCAACACGATCATCCTCATAAAAAGTTATAACTTTTCCTTCGGAGACACTGGATGTTCGAATGGGTCTATCTCCATTATCCATCTTGGTTTCCTTCGCATGTCTTTGAGCTGCAGAGAAGGATGTTCCACAAATGTCTGATCCTCCAGAAATAAAATTTATAACTTGTGCATCTGCTGGAGGGGCTGGAGCTTTCTCTGGGATCCTTTCAGGATCCTGAGTCCTTGACTTCTTTCTCCCCAATAATTCTTTCAAGTGCCCCTTGCTCAACAAGTATCCAATTTCTTTTCTCAATGCGATGCATTCTTCTGTAAGATGCCCAAAATCTTCCTGGTATGCACACCACTTTGACTTATCTTTGGTTGCAGCTGGTCTGTCATTTTTCCTAGGCCATCTAGCTTTATCACCTAAATTCTGCATCGCAAGGATTAGTTCATTTTTATCAACAGAAAAACAATATTCAGAAATTGGAGGATAATCCTCATCATCCTCTTCTTGTTCAACAGCATGCACATTCTGGTTATCAGATTTATTATAGGATCTGAACTTGTTGTTCTTGAATGAGGATCCTTGCTTCTCTTGCTTTGAGGATCCTACTAACCTCTCCTGGATCCTTTTGTCATCCTCTAGCCGGATGGACCTAAGGGCCCGGGTTCTTACCTCATCTAGATTCCTGCATGGTGTCATAACAAGATCATCATAGAATAATGAATCCCTAAGTAGTCCCATTTTAAAGGCTTCAACAGCCGTAGCTATATCCGGGTTAGGGATATCTAAGGATTCTTTACTAAATTTAGTGATATAACCCCTTAATGATTCATTATGACCCTGGGTTATCCTATACAGATCACTAGTTAAACGCTCAAGTTTTCTACTACAAGAAAACTGGTTATTAAATAGGTTAACTAGATTAGCAAATGAGGTAATAGAGTAAGGGGGAAGACTTAGCAGCCATTTTAGAGCCGATCCAGTAAGAGTGGATCCAAATCCCTTGCACAGACATGCTTCCTTTAACCTTTCTGGGATGGGATTAATCTCCATCCTTTCCCTGTACTGTGCTATGTGTTCTTCAGGATCTGTTGAGCCATCATACAACTTCATGGTAGGCACATGGAATCTCTTGGGTATCTCAGCATCACAGATTGGTGGTGCAAAACGAGATATCTTGTGGCTCCCATTTGCAATCTCTGGGATAGGCTTGACCACTCCTGGGACACTTGATATCATATCCTTTAACTTTTGCAATTCTCTGGCCATGGCATGATTGATACCTGTATCCTGCATAAGGCCATGGTTAGTGGTATAAGAATTATTGAAAGTGTTACCTCCCATTGGATTCAAATTAGGAAGAACGGATGTGAATCCATACTGTTGAGGCTCTGGAATGACCGATGGACCAGTAGAAGCAATGGTTTGCATTGGAATGAAATCTCCCTGATGGATGTCGGAACTCCCTGATTGCAAACTCCTTAAGGATCCCGGAATCTGGAAGGATCCCTGAAACTGAGAGGATCCTTGGACCTGGGAGGATCCTGGGACATAGGAGGATCCTTGAACCTGGGAGGATCCTTGAACATAGGAGGATCCTTGAATCTGAGAGGATCCTTGAACCTGGGAGGATCCTTGAAACTGGGAGGATCCTTGAACCTGGGAGGATCCTTGAACCTGGGAGGATCCTTGAAACTGGTAGGATCCTTGAATCGGCCAGTACCCTTGAATCTGTTGCGCTCCCGAGTATCCTCCTGAGCTTGCAAAGGATCCTATATGTTGGGGATGGGATCCTGATGGTTGAAAGTGTAACCCTGAAGCCTGAGTCATTGCTGATGATCCGTAATGCACTCCTTTTGGTCCTCCCATATATTGAACGTCTGGAACCACTGAAGGCTGAGAAGTTATAACCGGAGTATCGAAATTCAAAGATCTGGGCATCAGTGGGGAATGATCCTCTGCCGATCTCTTCTGTTTCTTGATGTCTCCAATTTCTCTAAGAATCCTTTCATTGGTCTTATCCTGCTGCTGTATATGATCCTTCATCTGCAAAATCAGAGTAAACAAGTCACTAGTAGTAGGAGTATAAGAAGCAGAAGAAGTTGGAGGTTTTGAGAAAATGGGAGTTGGTTTCTTCTCGGCATTTTTCTGAGGTCCAGAAGGTGGTGGAGGCAAAGGTGGAATGCCCTAGGACGAATTGACTGCAGACATCGCACTGGAGGTATTCTTTGATGATGAAGCCATCTGCTTGGATGTAACGAACCGAAAGGATCACAAAAATGAGAATTTCTTAGAAATGAAGCACCAATTGCCCCACGGTGGGCGCCAAACTGTTTTGGTCAAAAAATCAGACGAGGATAATGCAACCAAACTCTCTGTTACGGGGTATGATGCTTGAATTGGTAAATAACAATGAGGATCACTATAAAATATAAATAACAAGTGACACAAGGTTTATACGGGGAAAAAGCCCTTGATCAAGAGTTGATCTCCGGCACAAAAAACCCCGGGTGATGGAAACTACCGATCACCAACTCAAATTAAACAAGTAATGTGTTACAACTTCGGATGATAGCGAGCTAAATACAAGGATCACTATAGTGTAATGTGTAAAAAGTGTACGAAATTGCTAAGTGAATGAACGAGAGCTGGTGTGAGCGGTTGTAAGAGTGTGTGTAGCCAAAAATAGCCAAAAGTGTTGTCTAATTAGCTCGCTACCCCTTTTTAAATCTAGTAAAAAATCTAAATAACAAACTATCCACAATTCATGCCTTCTCCCCACGATCTCCATAACGTTCACCATGGTCAAACACGTGCGGAATAGATGCGGAATATTCTCCAGGAACGTTACCAAGACTAAGTCCAAGCTGATACTCCTGCAAAACAATACCGAATTCAAAGTGAACTATCATTAGTATAAGGATCCTTAGGATAATCTGTCACACCCGCTCGTAGCGGAAACGCAAGGTGTGATCTGTATGGTTTTCATTGCATAAATATCGATGTACATGAACAAACTATATGAATAAAACATACTCCATTGCCATTGCCATTACATATGTGTTTCCCAAAAGAATGCAACATAAGTTGAATGTATTGGTTACAAACCATCAAATGAAAATAAGTTGTCATCGTTTTATACATCAAAATGTAAGTCTTAAAATGTCAAGACTTTGACCACTATATCACCGCAAAGAGGCGGTATATAACAGGCAAACCCTTCAATAGTTGGCATGGAGTATTGATACTTGTTTTCCTTGACTGAAATGTCTGCCAGGTCCACTAATTTCCTGAAATACATGTTAAGTTTGAAAACATCAACAAAAGTTGAGCGAGTTCATGCAGTTTAGTTGTATGAGATGTATCTGAAAAATGTGAGTTGTATAAACTGTATCTGTATGAATGATGTATAAACTGTATCCACAACATGTGAATTGTATAAAATGTATTTGTATGTATGATGTAGTATGTAAAGCGTCAATGAAATCGTTGATCATTAATGTTTCGCGAGGACATTAATATGTGTGACGAATTAGGAAGCAAACCAACCCTAGACGATTTTATGCCGATTCCTATCGACTGGGACACAAACGCACTCTTCCGTAGGGGTCCATGACCAAGAGTGGGGCTCGCCAAAACCCATTAGATCTAACCTTTGTTCCTTGGTCCAAACTGGATTAATGGTGCTTATAGTAAGGCCCTAATTCGCACATGATCTATGGTGTTTCATTCCCTAACTTTAACATACGATTTAACATGTATCTTCCCCGATAGTTGTAAAGTTGTAAAACATTTAAATGAATAGGGGAACATGAACTCACTGTATTGCGTCCTGAAAATAGATGTAAATAAGATCTCACGTGCGGTCGTCCTGAATAGCGTGGCGACCTACAAACGTTCTTATTTTTGTTAGACACTTCGGTCTTTGAAAAGAACTTGAGTACAAGTCTTGTGTCTTGAGTATATGTAAGACTTGTATGTCTTTACTGTTCGCTAACTGTGTATTCGATGTATGAGTTGTTCAAATGTTCGCTAACTGTGTATTCGATGTATGAGTTGTTCAAATGTTCGCTAACTGTGTATTCGATGAATGAGTTGTATAGTCGGATCTCGTCCGCTGAATCTCGTGTCTTGTATGTATCACTTGTATAGTTGTGTTTCCAATAATAGTATCATTGGGCCGAGCCCATGTTTTCAAGTTATTGGGCTTAAATAGTGCTGGGCTCAAATAGTGTTGGGCCTCAATAGTGTTGGGCCTCAATAGTGTTGGGCTTCAAATAGTGCTGGGCTTGAATAGTGTTGGGCTTCAAATAGTGTTGGGCTTCAATAGTGTTGGGCTTCAATAGTGTTGGGCTTCAATAGTGTTGGGCTTCAATAGTGTTGGGCTTCAATGTTATTGGGCCTTGGCCCATATGTTTGGTATTGGGCTTAGCCCATGTGTTTATGTTAAGCCCATTATGAAGATAAGCCCATTAATAAAACTAAGCCCATTAAGTGTAAGTAGCCCATTTATAAAAATAGTCCATTACTTAAACTAGCCCATTTGTTTATAAAAAAAATAGCCCATTAAGTATAATAAGCCCATTTGTAGAAAAATAGCCCACTAATACATGTAAGCCTTTCATTTTTATAAAAAAACCCTTTTTATAAAAATTAACTAAGTATAGATGTTAGTAATAAAAACATACTAGTTTTTATAAGTTTCTAAACATCCGAAAATTTGTTATCGATAGTATATTTATATTTCGTGTCGAAAGATCGTCTAACGTCGTAGTAACTCCCCGGATTGGCAATTAACTTAAGTAGTCGTCCGTCATTCATTTTGACCATATTTGGTGTCCGATTATTCTAATCGTCCGTAACTCGTTTTAAGGCGCAATTATGTGAAGTCTCGTAGGACTTTTGTTATAACTTGTTTTGAGTTTAAAAGTGACATGAGATACAAGTTCCTACAATGATATATGTAACTAATATACCAAGTAATATATCACACCAAAATTGCTAAAGTAACCAAATATATATTTTCTAAAAAAAATATATATTTTTCTTGTCTTTTATTTTGTAAACCCTTCTTTAATAACCTTTTTAAATCTTGTAGAGATTTACCCAAAAATGTTGTTATTTTATAAAATAAAGTTTTTATAAAAATTGGCCATATAACCTTTGTATTTTTATCTTAACCATGTTTCATTAAACATATCATTTTCTTTAGTAAATCAACAACAATTTATTCAACATCTTAACAACAAAATATGAGACTTTTATAACATGAAATTTTCAAGATGATATCCAAATCATGTAGGGTTTTAACCATGATCCTTTCATATGTTAACTAGTTCAAAAACTAAGTTTAATTCTAGTTTTAACAACTTTCATAAAAATCTTTAGTTGTATGTTAATTTTTATAATCTTGTGAAAGTCTTGTTTTTAAATATAAACCCTAAATACTTTCACAAGATCACTAGATATGATCATCCCTTTAATCCTTTATGTTAAAACTCCTTAACATAAACATGTAATTTTTAGATCATATCTTTCAACATCTTCTAACACTTTATTTGTAGCATAATCATCAAACAAGATCTAATATGCATATAACAAGTCTAAGATCACAATATAAACAAACATAATTATATCATGATTTTTATCTTTGCTTCATTGTATTTTTCTTGTTCATTATGTATGATTATATAGTTATTATTAGTTATAATAACAATCATAAACATAATATGTAAAAAAAAAATAAAGAAGCTTACTTCTAGCACAAGGCTAGGGATGATCTTAGAGATTTATAAGAACTAAGAAGATGATGATCTTGATGTTAGAACACTTTTGTATGGATAAAAATCCTTCCTTTCACTTCCAAAAGCCTTAGATCACCTTATGTTCCAAAGAAATCCATGTTGATCATGAAGGAGATGATAAAAATTATTGGGTTTTTGAGGTGTTCTTGTGAAAAAAAAATGAAGATGATAAGAGTGTTCTTGGTGTATGATGAAAGATGAAAGAATAAAGTGTAGTAACTTAGTGGTTAAGTTGTAGAAATTAATTACCATTCTCATCCACTTGTAAAAAAAAATATCTAGATATTAACCAACATAAACAAGGGTATGTGGGACCCTTTATTTCGGCCCATATGTGGGGGGGGGGGGGGTCTTGTATGGTAAAAATAAGTTAGTTATTTTTTTAGATTTCTAAAGAATATAAAGGTGTAAGTATTTTGGTGTTTAGGTTTTGAAATTTTCCGAGATGTTTCGTGACTTGTAATAACCATAAACTAGCTTCGCAAGACCAAAAATAATATTAACTAGTTCGCTACAAGTGCCAAAATATAGTTCGGCTAGATGTTTAGCGCTCGTTTCGCTAGTAAATAGTCGAAAGGTACACTTAAGGAAGTTGTAAGAAAAGTTTCCGTTATGTGTGAAATTGATATTCCATAAATATTTTCATATGAAATTGGTGCCTAAACATCAATTTTGCATCTTGTAATAATACTACAATTGCTGAATTTTGCGGAAAATTCATGAAATGGTCACTTTTAGCGCATTTCGGACAGTTTTTAGTGCTACCGGGCATTGGTAAAATATTAACCGAACTTTTGTATTCCCATATAGGGTTTAACATATAATTGATATTGGACTCTCATCCGAGTCCTAAAGATGTCATTTTAGATGTTTTCTGCAGATCCGGAGTTTTCGTCAGCACTCTAGTTCACTAGGCACTACTCTAATTGTTTCGGTGAATTGTTTGCACTATTTCAAATGTACCCAATGAAATGAATCATGTGCATCATAATTGAATATCCCATGAGTTTTCTAAGATGTATATCATGTAATCATGCAGTCCGAATATTTGTATAATGTAAATCATTGTTTTAAATGTAAGTAACTTACCCGAAAGTGGCAGTTGTCACATTCTCCCCCTGTTATTGAGAATTTCGTCCCGAAATTCAAGCTGAGTCATCCTATACAGGAGACTACTCGAACAGGTGAGAGTATTTGGCTTTGATTTAATGTTCACGTTCCCAAGTATACTCGGGTCCGTGTCGAGAGTTCCAACGTACATTTTAATAATTTGATACGACTCCTCCATGATTTCTAGACTTTACAGTCCATGACTTCAACAGGTTCTTTAGTGAATTGGAGTTTGTCGTCAATGTGAATAGAATGATAACGGTTGCTTGTGTTAGACTATATTTAAGATTCGACACATGAAACGTGTCGTGCACACTGTTAAGTTCATCTGGTAACTTCAACTTGTAGGCAACAGTGCCAATCTTTTCTATGATTTCAAATGGTCCAATGTAACGTGGGTTAAGCTTTCCACGTTCACTGATCCTCGCTACGCCTTTCCAAGGCGAGACTTTCAACAAGACTTTGTCTCCAACCTCGAAAGATAATGGTTTTCGTCTTTTATCTGCGTAGCTCTTTTGTCGATCGCGAGCCGCCTTGATACGGTCTCGGGTCTGAAAATTTTTATCCGTAGTCTCTTGGACTAGTTTCGGACCAGTTAATTGACTATCGCCTGTTTCCGCCTAACATAGCGGAGAGCGACATTTTCGACCATAAAGAGCTTCAAACGGTGCAGCTTGTATACTAATATGGTAGCTGTTTTTTGTAGGAAAACTCAACTAAAGGTAGATGAGTATCCCAATTGCCGCCTAAATCTATAACACATGCACGAAGCATATCTTCGAGTGTTTAGATTGTCCGTTCGCTCTGGCCGTCAGTTTGTGGATGAAAGACCGTACTTAGATTCAAATGGGATCCAAAGGCCTGTTAAAATGATTTCCAAATTCTAGAAATAAAACGACCGTCTCGGTCTGAAATGATTGAAATAGGCACTCCATAACGAGCCACTATTTCTTTGAGATAGAGTTCTGCTAGTTTCTCAGTATTATCCTTCTACCAAATCGGTAAGAAGTGCGTGAACTTTGTTAGTCTATCGATGATTACACATATCATGTAGTGACCTCTTGAGGTCCTGAGTAACTTCGTAATGAAGTACATCGATATTTGTTCCCATTACCAACGGGAATCTCGGGTTGTTGTAACAAGTCCGAGGGATTTTGCTACTCGACTTTTACTCTCGCGCAAGTCAAGCATTCTCCGATATAAGTCGCGATATCACTTTTGAGGTTAGGCCACCAGTAGTATTCTTTCACTACTTAGGCCTATGTGCTTCCTCAAAATATCATCTCGAAGGCCGCAAAAGAATGGAACCTAATTTCAACCCATAAGGTATAAAGTTCCATCATCTTTCGGCACTAATTGTTCCTTCATGCCTTGAAGTGTTTCTAGTTGAATATGCTCTTCCTTGAGCGCTTGTGAATCATCTTCTCTAATGCTTAAACTCTCAGTATTCTAACTCGCTCCATGCGGCTCAAGGCGTCTGCTACAACATTTGCCTTGCCCGGATGGTACTTTATTTCACAATCATAGTCGTTCAACAATTCAAAAAAAAAAACATCGTTGACGTATATTTAATTCTTTTTGGTTGAATATGTGTTGAAGACTTTTATGATCCGTGAAAATAATGCATTGAGTACCATATAAATAATGTCGCCAAAATTTTAAAGCGAATACCACCACGCCTAACTCTAGTTCGTGAGTGGTATAGTTTTTCTCGTGAACTTTTTAATTGGCACGACGTGTACACAATAACTTTTTCACGTTGCACGAGTACGCAACCCAATCCATGATGCGAAGCATCATAGTCTACAACAGAGTCATCGGTATCGTCGGATAATGATAAGATTGTAAAATGCTATGCACCAATCTTAAGAATAAGTTGTAAGGCTATATCTTGTTTTTCGATTTGGGGCGAATTTATTGTCTTTAACAATTCTAAAATGGTTCTCAAATGTTGCTCATGTTCATCAGTCGATCGAGAGTATATCAAAATGTCTTCAATAAACACTATGACAAATTTGTCGAGATATGGCTTGCACACACGATTCATTAAATCCATGAAGATCGCTGGTGCATTTGTTAAACCAAAAGGCATAACGAGAAACTCGTAATGACCGTAACGAGTCTTAAAAGCCGTTTTCGGTATGCTTTCCTCTTGAATTCGTAACTGATGATACTCCGATCGTAAGTCTATCTTAGAGTAGAGGCTAGAACCTTTCATAAACCATTTGAGTTAGTTGGAATTTTATTTGTAACATAGTTTAGAAATATGAATTTTTCATTCATCGAAATGTTGTGCAGTTTTGCGAAACTTTCATGTCTTTCCACCCCCAATGGTAAAAAGTGGGGGTTATGAACTCACAACATCCTTATTCAATCAACTACAAGGTTCAGAAGGCGCTAGTCAACATGGAGATTTGGCTACGGTTGCAGCTCCCGGTACCAAGTCGATGTGAAACTCGACTTGTCGATATGGTGGTAGTCCTGGCAAGTCTTTAGGAAAGACTTCAGGGAATTCTTTTACCACAGGAATATCTGTCATCTGAGGCCCATCGGCCTTCTTGTCGATAACAAGTGCTAGAAAGGTAATACAACCTTTCCGTAAGCAACTTTGAGCCTTCATACACTTTATAGTCCGCAATGGTGTGTCGTGCTTCTCTCCATGAATAATAAATGTCTCTTCGTTCGGTAGTGGTAAGCGAATGATCTTC
The DNA here is from genome assembly GCA_030545235.1 of Helianthus tuberosus. NCBI lineage: Eukaryota > Viridiplantae > Streptophyta > Magnoliopsida > Asterales > Asteraceae > Helianthus > Helianthus tuberosus. Next base: position 52,097 of record JARYGA010027419.1, read on the forward strand.
TCATGACAGAAGACTTCGGCTCGATTATTGGATAGCCAATCCATGTCAACCACTACTTTGAAAATACTCAACTGAACAGGGAAGAGATCGATATTGAATTTCAGCTCTAGACTCGACTAGTTTACTTTTTGCCAATTCTAAAGAATGAGGAGACGTCTAGCTTACTTGACTCTAGGCCAAGTACATTTTAACTTCTGTGTGGCGAGGACTTCACTGTATAGTTTTAGGAACCCTATGTTTAAATGTAGGATAACCCAATCCATATGTTTAGATGTAGGATAACCCGATCCATATGTTTAGATGTTGGATAACCCAACCATATGTTTAGATGTAGGATAACCCAATCCCTAATTGTAGCTAGGACAATCCCGTCCCTAGCCATGAAACTCATGTATGTGAAATGTTGCGATAAAGCTAAAAATCGGCAATGGTATTAAATAATATGGATGTGAAATGTTGATTGATAGGATACATAACGGTGACCCTTTATGATTTGACAAGAGTCTGCTAATTCCCCATTAGCTAAGTTTATTTAGTAATGTGTATCTTACTAACATGAATCTAGTTCAAGTATATGCTTATCATATAAAAGCAATAGCTAAGCTCAGTGTTGGTATTAAAAGAATTGATACATGATAATCGTAGAGTGTACGTACTCATGACTTCATTTCTCTCATGGCGAGAGTTATTGTTTGAGTGATCGAGGTAGGGAGGGATGATGCGGTTATGCTTCGGATCTCCGAGGCTAAACCCAAAATGTAACACTCAGGGTGTTTGAATTCGGGTGTTACGTAGTATGGAAACAACCCTTGAGATAACGTGAAAGCATCAAGTGTAACCATCAACATTGGCTCCAGTTATGATCGAGTTCTTTTATAAAATCATATGAAAATAGATATGAAAATCAGATGATATAAAAGAATGATGTATGGTTAAATAATTAACCAATAAAAATGTAGTGTATTAATATATCATGTCTTGAAATAGAATATTATGTCTTGTGTAGAGGATGTCGCGTCTTGTGTAAAAATGTCATGTCTTGTCTTTGTCGAAGAGATTTGAATAACACCACGATATGCAACATAATATAAGCACTTATATATAGGAAGTACCAGCGGCGTATCCACCATGCTTTTATCATATTACACACGTCTCGTTATTTACGAAAATGTCTTGTGTAAACCAACATCAAATGATATGTATAACAATGTCTTGCGTAACAATGTCATGTATAAACCATGTCTTGTGTAAAAGCAATAGTTTTCAACACATAACTTTTAACTTAAACAATTGATTCTTTTGGTGCCATGTTCTTTTTAATACACACAATTAAAAGAATCTAGACATTTATTTGAATAAATAAAGTCTATCATGTGCCCAAGAATGAAGAATACAATCAATCGGTCATGGAAACCTCAAGACCACAATCTGTCACACCCGCTCGTAGCGGAAACGCAAGGTGTGATCTGTATGGTTTTCATTGCATAAATATCGATGTACATGAACAAACTATATGAATAAAACATACTCCATTGCCATTGCCATTACATATGTGTTTCCCAAAAGAATGCAACATAAGTTGAATGTATTGGTTACAAACCATCAAATGAAAATAAGTTGTCATCGTTTTATACATCAAAATGTAAGTCTTAAAATGTCAAGACTTTGACCACTATATCACCGCAAAGAGGCGGTATATAACAGGCAAACCCTTCAATAGTTGGCATGGAGTATTGATACTTGTTTTCCTTGACTGAAATGTCTGCCAGGTCCACTAATTTCCTGAAATACATGTTAAGTTTGAAAACATCAACAAAAGTTGAGCGAGTTCATGCAGTTTAGTTGTATGAGATGTATCTGAAAAATGTGAGTTGTATAAACTGTATCTGTATGAATGATGTATAAACTGTATCCACAACATGTGAATTGTATAAAATGTATTTGTATGTATGATGTAGTATGTAAAGCGTCAATGAAATCGTTGATCATTAATGTTTCGCGAGGACATTAATATGTGTGACGAATTAGGAAGCAAACCAACCCTAGACGATTTTATGCCGATTCCTATCGACTGGGACACAAACGCACTCTTCCGTAGGGGTCCATGACCAAGAGTGGGGCTCGCCAAAACCCATTAGATCTAACCTTTGTTCCTTGGTCCAAACTGGATTAATGGTGCTTATAGTAAGGCCCTAATTCGCACATGATCTATGGTGTTTCATTCCCTAACTTTAACATACGATTTAACATGTATCTTCCCCGATAGTTGTAAAGTTGTAAAACATTTAAATGAATAGGGGAACATGAACTCACTGTATTGCGTCCTGAAAATAGATGTAAATAAGATCTCACGTGCGGTCGTCCTGAATAGCGTGGCGACCTACAAACGTTCTTATTTTTGTTAGACACTTCGGTCTTTGAAAAGAACTTGAGTACAAGTCTTGTGTCTTGAGTATATGTAAGACTTGTATGTCTTTACTGTTCGCTAACTGTGTATTCGATGTATGAGTTGTTCAAATGTTCGCTAACTGTGTATTCGATGTATGAGTTGTTCAAATGTTCGCTAACTATGTATTCGATGTATGAGTTGTTCAAATGTTCGCTAACTGTGTATTCGATGTATGAGTTGTTCAAATGTTCGCTAACTGTGTATTCGATGAATGAGTTGTATAGTCGGATCTCGTCCGCTGAATCTCGTGTCTTGTATGTATCACTTGTATAGTTGTGTTTCCAATAATAGTATCATTGGGCCGAGCCCATGTTTTCAAGTTATTGGGCTTAAATAGTGCTGGGCCTCAAATAGTGTTGGGCCTCAATAGTGTTGGGCCTCAATAGTGTTGGGCCTCAATAGTGTTGGGCTTCAAATAGTGCTGGGCTTGAATAGTGTTGGGCTTCAAATAGTGTTGGGCTTCAATAGTGTTGGGCTTCAATAGTGTTGGGCTTCAATAGTGTTGGGCTTCAATAGTGTTGGGCTTCAATGTTATTGGGCCTTGGCCCATATGTTTGGTATTGGGCTTAGCCCATGTGTTTATGTTAAGCCCATTATGAAGATAAGCCCATTAATAAAACTAAGCCCATTAAGTGTAAGTAGCCCATTTATAAAAATAGTCCATTACTTAAACTAGCCCATTTGTTTATAAAAAAAATAGCCCATTAAGTATAATAAGCCCATTTGTAGAAAAATAGCCCACTAATACATGTAAGCCTTTCATTTTTATAAAAAAACCCTTTTTATAAAAATTAACTAAGTATAGATGTTAGTAATAAAAACATACTAGTTTTTATAAGTTTCTAAACATCCGAAAATTTGTTATCGATAGTATATTTATATTTCGTGTCGAAAGATCGTCTAACGTCGTAGTAACTCCCCGGATTGGCAATTAACTTAAGTAGTCGTCCGTCATTCATTTTGACCATATTTGGTGTCCGATTATTCTAATCGTCCGTAACTCGTTTTAAGGCGCAATTATGTGAAGTCTCGTAGGACTTTTGTTATAACTTGTTTTGAGTTTAAAAGTGACATGAGATACAAGTTCCTACAATGATATATGTAACTAATATACCAAGTAATATATCACACCAAAATTGCTAAAGTAACCAAATATATATTTTCTAAAAAAAATATATATTTTTCTTGTCTTTTATTTTGTAAACCCTTCTTTAATAACCTTTTTAAATCTTGTAGAGATTTACCCAAAAATGTTGTTATTTTATAAAATAAAGTTTTTATAAAAATTGGCCATATAACCTTTGTATTTTTATCTTAACCATGTTTCATTAAACATATCATTTTCTTTAGTAAATCAACAACAATTTATTCAACATCTTAACAACAAAATATGAGACTTTTATAACATGAAATTTTCAAGATGATATCCAAATCATGTAGGGTTTTAACCATGATCCTTTCATATGTTAACTAGTTCAAAAACTAAGTTTAATTCTAGTTTTAACAACTTTCATAAAAATCTTTAGTTGTATGTTAATTTTTATAATCTTGTGAAAGTCTTGTTTTTAAATATAAACCCTAAATACTTTCACAAGATCACTAGATATGATCATCCCTTTAATCCTTTATGTTAAAACTCCTTAACATAAACATGTAATTTTTAGATCATATCTTTCAACATCTTCTAACACTTTATTTGTAGCATAATCATCAAACAAGATCTAATATGCATATAACAAGTCTAAGATCACAATATAAACAAACATAATTATATCATGATTTTTATCTTTGCTTCATTGTATTTTTCTTGTTCATTATGTATGATTATATAGTTATTATTAGTTATAATAACAATCATAAACATAATATGTAAAAAAAAAATAAAGAAGCTTACTTCTAGCACAAGGCTAGGGATGATCTTAGAGATTTATAAGAACTAAGAAGATGATGATCTTGATGTTAGAACACTTTTGTATGGATAAAAATCCTTCCTTTCACTTCCAAAAGCCTTAGATCACCTTATGTTCCAAAGAAATCCATGTTGATCATGAAGGAGATGATAAAAATTATTGGGTTTTTGAGGTGTTCTTGTGAAAAAAAAATGAAGATGATAAGAGTGTTCTTGGTGTATGATGAAAGATGAAAGAATAAAGTGTAGTAACTTAGTGGTTAAGTTGTAGAAATTAATTACCATTCTCATCCACTTGTAAAAAAAAATATCTAGATATTAACCAACATAAACAAGGGTATGTGGGACCCTTTATTTCGGCCCATATGTGGGGGGGGGGGGGGTCTTGTATGGTAAAAATAAGTTAGTTATTTTTTTAGATTTCTAAAGAATATAAAGGTGTAAGTATTTTGGTGTTTAGGTTTTGAAATTTTCCGAGATGTTTCGTGACTTGTAATAACCATAAACTAGCTTCGCAAGACCAAAAATAATATTAACTAGTTCGCTACAAGTGCCAAAATATAGTTCGGCTAGATGTTTAGCGCTCGTTTCGCTAGTAAATAGTCGAAAGGTACACTTAAGGAAGTTGTAAGAAAAGTTTCCGTTATGTGTGAAATTGATATTCCATAAATATTTTCATATGAAATTGGTGCCTAAACATCAATTTTGCATCTTGTAATAATACTACAATTGCTGAATTTTGCGGAAAATTCATGAAATGGTCACTTTTAGCGCATTTCGGACAGTTTTTAGTGCTACCGGGCATTGGTAAAATATTAACCGAACTTTTGTATTCCCATATAGGGTTTAACATATAATTGATATTGGACTCTCATCCGAGTCCTAAAGATGTCATTTTAGATGTTTTCTGCAGATCCGGAGTTTTCGTCAGCACTCTAGTTCACTAGGCACTACTCTAATTGTTTCGGTGAATTGTTTGCACTATTTCAAATGTACCCAATGAAATGAATCATGTGCATCATAATTGAATATCCCATGAGTTTTCTAAGATGTATATCATGTAATCATGCAGTCCGAATATTTGTATAATGTAAATCATTGTTTTAAATGTAAGTAACTTACCCGAAAGTGGCAGTTGTCACATTCTCCCCCTGTTATTGAGAATTTCGTCCCGAAATTCAAGCTGAGTCATCCTATACAGGAGACTACTCGAACAGGTGAGAGTATTTGGCTTTGATTTAATGTTCACGTTCCCAAGTATACTCGGGTCCGTGTCGAGAGTTCCAACGTACATTTTAATAATTTGATACGACTCCTCCATGATTTCTAGACTTTACAGTCCATGACTTCAACAGGTTCTTTAGTGAATTGGAGTTTGTCGTCAATGTGAATAGAATGATAACGGTTGCTTGTGTTAGACTATATTTAAGATTCGACACATGAAACGTGTCGTGCACACTGTTAAGTTCATCTGGTAACTTCAACTTGTAGGCAACAGTGCCAATCTTTTCTATGATTTCAAATGGTCCAATGTAACGTGGGTTAAGCTTTCCACGTTCACTGATCCTCGCTACGCCTTTCCAAGGCGAGACTTTCAACAAGACTTTGTCTCCAACCTCGAAAGATAATGGTTTTCGTCTTTTATCTGCGTAGCTCTTTTGTCGATCGCGAGCCGCCTTGATACGGTCTCGGGTCTGAAAATTTTTATCCGTAGTCTCTTGGACTAGTTTCGGACCAGTTAATTGACTATCGCCTGTTTCCGCCTAACATAGCGGAGAGCGACATTTTCGACCATAAAGAGCTTCAAACGGTGCAGCTTGTATACTAATATGGTAGCTGTTTTTTGTAGGAAAACTCAACTAAAGGTAGATGAGTATCCCAATTGCCGCCTAAATCTATAACACATGCACGAAGCATATCTTCGAGTGTTTAGATTGTCCGTTCGCTCTGGCCGTCAGTTTGTGGATGAAAGACCGTACTTAGATTCAAATGGGATCCAAAGGCCTGTTAAAATGATTTCCAAATTCTAGAAATAAAACGACCGTCTCGGTCTGAAATGATTGAAATAGGCACTCCATAACGAGCCACTATTTCTTTGAGATAGAGTTCTGCTAGTTTCTCAGTATTATCCTTCTACCAAATCGGTAAGAAGTGCGTGAACTTTGTTAGTCTATCGATGATTACACATATCATGTAGTGACCTCTTGAGGTCCTGAGTAACTTCGTAATGAAGTACATCGATATTTGTTCCCATTACCAACGGGAATCTCGGGTTGTTGTAACAAGTCCGAGGGATTTTGCTACTCGACTTTTACTCTCGCGCAAGTCAAGCATTCTCCGATATAAGTCGCGATATCACTTTTGAGGTTAGGCCACCAGTAGTATTCTTTCACTACTTAGGCCTATGTGCTTCCTCAAAATATCATCTCGAAGGCCGCAAAAGAATGGAACCTAATTTCAACCCATAAGGTATAAAGTTCCATCATCTTTCGGCACTAATTGTTCCTTCATGCCTTGAAGTGTTTCTAGTTGAATATGCTCTTCCTTGAGCGCTTGTGAATCATCTTCTCTAATGCTTAAACTCTCAGTATTCTAACTCGCTCCATGCGGCTCAAGGCGTCTGCTACAACATTTGCCTTGCCCGGATGGTACTTTATTTCACAATCATAGTCGTTCAACAATTCAAAAAAAAAAACATCGTTGACGTATATTTAATTCTTTTTGGTTGAATATGTGTTGAAGACTTTTATGATCCGTGAAAATAATGCATTGAGTACCATATAAATAATGTCGCCAAAATTTTAAAGCGAATACCACCACGCCTAACTCTAGTTCGTGAGTGGTATAGTTTTTCTCGTGAACTTTTTAATTGGCACGACGTGTACACAATAACTTTTTCACGTTGCACGAGTACGCAACCCAATCCATGATGCGAAGCATCATAGTCTACAACAGAGTCATCGGTATCGTCGGATAATGATAAGATTGTAAAATGCTATGCACCAATCTTAAGAATAAGTTGTAAGGCTATATCTTGTTTTTCGATTTGGGGCGAATTTATTGTCTTTAACAATTCTAAAATGGTTCTCAAATGTTGCTCATGTTCATCAGTCGATCGAGAGTATATCAAAATGTCTTCAATAAACACTATGACAAATTTGTCGAGATATGGCTTGCACACACGATTCATTAAATCCATGAAGATCGCTGGTGCATTTGTTAAACCAAAAGGCATAACGAGAAACTCGTAATGACCGTAACGAGTCTTAAAAGCCGTTTTCGGTATGCTTTCCTCTTGAATTCGTAACTGATGATACTCCGATCGTAAGTCTATCTTAGAGTAGAGGCTAGAACCTTTCATAAACCATTTGAGTTAGTTGGAATTTTATTTGTAACATAGTTTAGAAATATGAATTTTTCATTCATCGAAATGTTGTGCAGTTTTGCGAAACTTTCATGTCTTTCCACCCCCAATGGTAAAAAGTGGGGGTTATGAACTCACAACATCCTTATTCAATCAACTACAAGGTTCAGAAGGCGCTAGTCAACATGGAGATTTGGCTACGGTTGCAGCTCCCGGTACCAAGTCGATGTGAAACTCGACTTGTCGATATGGTGGTAGTCCTGGCAAGTCTTTAGGAAAGACTTCAGGGAATTCTTTTACCACAGGAATATCTGTCATCTGAGGCCCATCGGCCTTCTTGTCGATAACAAGTGCTAGAAAGGTAATACAACCTTTCCGTAAGCAACTTTGAGCCTTCATACACTTTATAGTCCGCAATGGTGTGTCGTGCTTCTCTCCATGAATAATAAATGTCTCTTCGTTCGGTAGTGGTAAGCGAATGATCTTCTCATGACAGAAGACTTCGGCTCGATTATTGGATAGCCAATCCATGTCAACCACTACTTTGAAAATACTCAACTGAACAGGGAAGAGATCGATATTGAATTTCAGCTCTAGACTCGACTAGTTTACTTTTTGCCAATTCTAAAGAATGAGGAGACGTCTAGCTTACTTGACTCTAGGCCAAGTACATTTTAACTTCTGTGTGGCGAGGACTTCACTGTATAGTTTTAGGAACCCTATGTTTAAATGTAGGATAACCCAATCCATATGTTTAGATGTAGGATAACCCGATCCATATGTTTAGATGTTGGATAACCCAACCATATGTTTAGATGTAGGATAACCCAATCCCTAATTGTAGCTAGGACAATCCCGTCCCTAGCCATGAAACTCATGTATGTGAAATGTTGCGATAAAGCTAAAAATCGGCAATGGTATTAAATAATATGGATGTGAAATGTTGATTGATAGGATACATAACGGTGACCCTTTATGATTTGACAAGAGTCTGCTAATTCCCCATTAGCTAAGTTTATTTAGTAATGTGTATCTTACTAACATGAATCTAGTTCAAGTATATGCTTATCATATAAAAGCAATAGCTAAGCTCAGTGTTGGTATTAAAAGAATTGATACATGATAATCGTAGAGTGTACGTACTCATGACTTCATTTCTCTCATGGCGAGAGTTATTGTTTGAGTGATCGAGGTAGGGAGGGATGATGCGGTTATGCTTCGGATCTCCGAGGCTAAACCCAAAATGTAACACTCAGGGTGTTTGAATTCGGGTGTTACGTAGTATGGAAACAACCCTTGAGATAACGTGAAAGCATCAAGTGTAACCATCAACATTGGCTCCAGTTATGATCGAGTTCTTTTATAAAATCATATGAAAATAGATATGAAAATCAGATGATATAAAAGAATGATGTATGGTTAAATAATTAACCAATAAAAATGTAGTGTATTAATATATCATGTCTTGAAATAGAATATTATGTCTTGTGTAGAGGATGTCGCGTCTTGTGTAAAAATGTCATGTCTTGTCTTTGTCGAAGAGATTTGAATAACACCACGATATGCAACATAATATAAGCACTTATATATAGGAAGTACCAGCGGCGTATCCACCATGCTTTTATCATATTACACACGTCTCGTTATTTACGAAAATGTCTTGTGTAAACCAACATCAAATGATATGTATAACAATGTCTTGCGTAACAATGTCATGTATAAACCATGTCTTGTGTAAAAGCAATAGTTTTCAACACATAACTTTTAACTTAAACAATTGATTCTTTTGGTGCCATGTTCTTTTTAATACACACAATTAAAAGAATCTAGACATTTATTTGAATAAATAAAGTCTATCATGTGCCCAAGAATGAAGAATACAATCAATCGGTCATGGAAACCTCAAGACCACAATCTGTCACACCCGCTCGTAGCGGAAACGCAAGGTGTGATCTGTATGGTTTTCATTGCATAAATATCGATGTACATGAACAAACTATATGAATAAAACATACTCCATTGCCATTGCCATTACATATGTGTTTCCCAAAAGAATGCAACATAAGTTGAATGTATTGGTTACAAACCATCAAATGAAAATAAGTTGTCATCGTTTTATACATCAAAATGTAAGTCTTAAAATGTCAAGACTTTGACCACTATATCACCGCAAAGAGGCGGTATATAACAGGCAAACCCTTCAATAGTTGGCATGGAGTATTGATACTTGTTTTCCTTGACTGAAATGTCTGCCAGGTCCACTAATTTCCTGAAATACATGTTAAGTTTGAAAACATCAACAAAAGTTGAGCGAGTTCATGCAGTTTAGTTGTATGAGATGTATCTGAAAAATGTGAGTTGTATAAACTGTATCTGTATGAATGATGTATAAACTGTATCCACAACATGTGAATTGTATAAAATGTATTTGTATGTATGATGTAGTATGTAAAGCGTCAATGAAATCGTTGATCATTAATGTTTCGCGAGGACATTAATATGTGTGACGAATTAGGAAGCAAACCAACCCTAGACGATTTTATGCCGATTCCTATCGACTGGGACACAAACGCACTCTTCCGTAGGGGTCCATGACCAAGAGTGGGGCTCGCCAAAACCCATTAGATCTAACCTTTGTTCCTTGGTCCAAACTGGATTAATGGTGCTTATAGTAAGGCCCTAATTCGCACATGATCTATGGTGTTTCATTCCCTAACTTTAACATACGATTTAACATGTATCTTCCCCGATAGTTGTAAAGTTGTAAAACATTTAAATGAATAGGGGAACATGAACTCACTGTATTGCGTCCTGAAAATAGATGTAAATAAGATCTCACGTGCGGTCGTCCTGAATAGCGTGGCGACCTACAAACGTTCTTATTTTTGTTAGACACTTCGGTCTTTGAAAAGAACTTGAGTACAAGTCTTGTGTCTTGAGTATATGTAAGACTTGTATGTCTTTACTGTTCGCTAACTGTGTATTCGATGTATGAGTTGTTCAAATGTTCGCTAACTGTGTATTCGATGTATGAGTTGTTCAAATGTTCGCTAACTGTGTATTCGATGTATGAGTTGTTCAAATGTTCGCTAACTGTGTATTCGATGTATGAGTTGTTCAAATGTTCGCTAACTGTGTATTCGATGAATGAGTTGTATAGTCGGATCTCGTCCGCTGAATCTCGTGTCTTGTATGTATCACTTGTATAGTTGTGTTTCCAATAATAGTATCATTGGGCCGAGCCCATGTTTTCAAGTTATTGGGCTTAAATAGTGCTGGGCCTCAAATAGTGTTGGGCCTCAATAGTGTTGGGCCTCAATAGTGTTGGGCCTCAATAGTGTTGGGCTTCAAATAGTGCTGGGCTTGAATAGTGTTGGGCTTCAATAGTGTTGGGCTTCAATAGTGTTGGGCTTCAATAGTGTTGGGCTTCAATAGTGTTGGGCTTCAATGTTATTGGGCCTTGGCCCATATGTTTGGTATTGGGCTTAGCCCATGTGTTTATGTTAAGCCCATTATGAAGATAAGCCCATTAATAAAACTAAGCCCATTAAGTGTAAGTAGCCCATTTATAAAAATAGTCCATTACTTAAACTAGCCCATTTGTTTATAAAAAAAATAGCCCATTAAGTATAATAAGCCCATTTGTAGAAAAATAGCCCACTAATACATGTAAGCCTTTCATTTTTATAAAAAAAACCCTTTTTATAAAAATTAACTAAGTATAGATGTTAGTAATAAAAACATACTAGTTTTTATAAGTTTCTAAACATCCGAAAATTTGTTATCGATAGTATATTTATATTTCGTGTCGAAAGATCGTCTAACGTCGTAGTAACTCCCCGGATTGGCAATTAACTTAAGTAGTCGTCCGTCATTCATTTTGACCATATTTGGTGTCCGATTATTCTAATCGTCCGTAACTCGTTTTAAGGCGCAATTATGTGAAGTCTCGTAGGACTTTTGTTATAACTTGTTTTGAGTTTAAAAGTGACATGAGATACAAGTTCCTACAATGATATATGTAACTAATATACCAAGTAATATATCACACCAAAATTGCTAAAGTAACCAAATATATATTTTCTAAAAAAAATATATATTTTTCTTGTCTTTTATTTTGTAAACCCTTCTTTAATAACCTTTTTAAATCTTGTAGAGATTTACCCAAAAATGTTGTTATTTTATAAAATAAAGTTTTTATAAAAATTGGCCATATAACCTTTGTATTTTTATCTTAACCATGTTTCATTAAACATATCATTTTCTTTAGTAAATCAACAACAATTTATTCAACATCTTAACAACAAAATATGAGACTTTTATAACATGAAATTTTCAAGATGATATCCAAATCATGTAGGGTTTTAACCATGATCCTTTCATATGTTAACTAGTTCAAAAACTAAGTTTAATTCTAGTTTTAACAACTTTCATAAAAATCTTTAGTTGTATGTTAATTTTTATAATCTTGTGAAAGTCTTGTTTTTAAATATAAACCCTAAATACTTTCACAAGATCACTAGATATGATCATCCCTTTAATCCTTTATGTTAAAACTCCTTAACATAAACATGTAATTTTTAGATCATATCTTTCAACATCTTCTAACACTTTATTTGTAGCATAATCATCAAACAAGATCTAATATGCATATAACAAGTCTAAGATCACAATATAAACAAACATAATTATATCATGATTTTTATCTTTGCTTCATTGTATTTTTCTTGTTCATTATGTATGATTATATAGTTATTATTAGTTATAATAACAATCATAAACATAATATGTAAAAAAAAAAATAAAGAAGCTTACTTCTAGCACAAGGCTAGGGATGATCTTAGAGATTTATAAGAACTAAGAAGATGATGATCTTGATGTTAGAACACTTTTGTATGGATAAAAATCCTTCCTTTCACTTCCAAAAGCCTTAGATCACCTTATGTTCCAAAGAAATCCATGTTGATCATGAAGGAGATGATAAAAATTATTGGGTTTTTGAGGTGTTCTTGTGAAAAAAAAATGAAGATGATAAGAGTGTTCTTGGTGTATGATGAAAGATGAAAGAATAAAGTGTAGTAACTTAGTGGTTAAGTTGTAGAAATTAATTACCATTCTCATCCACTTGTAAAAAAAAATATCTAGATATTAACCAACATAAACAAGGGTATGTGGGACCCTTTATTTCGGCCCATATGTGGGGGGGGGGGGGGTCTTGTATGGTAAAAATAAGTTAGTTATTTTTTTAGATTTCTAAAGAATATAAAGGTGTAAGTATTTTGGTGTTTAGGTTTTGAAATTTTCCGAGATGTTTCGTGACTTGTAATAACCATAAACTAGCTTCGCAAGACCAAAAATAATATTAACTAGTTCGCTACAAGTGCCAAAATATAGTTCGGCTAGATGTTTAGCGCTCGTTTCGCTAGTAAATAGTCGAAAGGTACACTTAAGGAAGTTGTAAGAAAAGTTTCCGTTATGTGTGAAATTGATATTCCATAAATATTTTCATATGAAATTGGTGCCTAAACATCAATTTTGCATCTTGTAATAATACTACAATTGCTGAATTTTGCGGAAAATTCATGAAATGGTCACTTTTAGCGCATTTCGGACAGTTTTTAGTGCTACCGGGCATTGGTAAAATATTAACCGAACTTTTGTATTCCCATATAGGGTTTAACATATAATTGATATTGGACTCTCATCCGAGTCCTAAAGATGTCATTTTAGATGTTTTCTGCAGATCCGGAGTTTTCGTCAGCACTCTAGTTCACTAGGCACTACTCTAATTGTTTCGGTGAATTGTTTGCACTATTTCAAATGTACCCAATGAAATGAATCATGTGCATCATAATTGAATATCCCATGAGTTTTCTAAGATGTATATCATGTAATCATGCAGTCCGAATATTTGTATAATGTAAATCATTGTTTTAAATGTAAGTAACTTACCCGAAAGTGGCAGTTGTCACATAATCCATGATCCTGATCCTGAAGTACTTCTGAGGATCACTATCTGATACTGAAGTAAGGATCACCAAACAGGATAATAATTGAGGATCACAGGTTATTAAGAAATCCTCCCCTAACAGGTATACACACACAATTTCTCGTACACTCTTGCTCTCTACCACCTGTAACCACTCACAAACACTCACACTTGTACCCGAATCGCATTGTAACATTTAGTTGATCCGTATCATATCCTGCACTGTATCCCGGTTATTCAAGCAATAAGAAGGATAAGGCAGCCGATGATTGTCAGCTCTCGAGGTTTTATGCCGGAGATCTAGATTGATCAAGGGCTTTCCTCGTACATCACGTGTCAACCTTTACATTTTTGCTCATTTTTTGATTATAGATACAGCTCGATACCCTGAGCCGTATCCTGAAACTGTTTTCGCAAACTAACAAACCAACATATTTTTCACAAAGTATTACTGGCACACTACCTCACAAAACTAATTTGATCACTTAATTGCTTAGGTAATTTTTGACCAAGACACTGAATAATCAACTTTTATAGTGATTAACCCTTACTCTGGTTTTCAACTAAATACGAACAATCGAAAGTATCAACGAAATTGAGCTGAACTTTTACGTCAAAATGATTGTTAGATCAAGATTGACTGTCCTAGCTCTGATACCAATTGTTAGGATCTGAGTTTCTTTTGATTGTGTTTGTTTGAATAGAAAGAAGATGAAACAGAGATGTATTGCAGCGGAATTAGAAAAAAAAAACTTTCAACACACAATCAATGAGAGATTAGGTTTCAGCAAACATGTTTACATGAAATCGAATGATTGTATTTATTACAAACTTCAATTACAATGCATGCATGCACAAATCTCCCCCTCAGTCTGAGCTCACTTGATTGTACGTACAAAATAACTTTGTGTGAAAGAGCTAATAGAACAGTACAGAATATTGTTCTATTTATAGTACAGAACAACCAATGAGCATCTTCGGCTGACGTCACCATGAAAGTGACATCTAACCTCCTAACAACCTCTAACAACTGATCTATACAACCACTGATGTCTAACTACTGATTACAATAAACAATACTAAACTACTGATTCTTCATTCCACTGTTATAGCTCCAGCAGTGCTTTGGTCTTCAGCAGTACTTGAACCATATCAATAGATTGAGCTTCAGTACTTTAACAGCATCAGTCTTTAAGAGCAGCAGTTGTTGTGAAGGGCAGTGCTTTGAGTCATCAGATGTTAGGACACTTCCAAGGGGAAAGATTAAGTGCAATCTACTGCTTATGATGAATCCACTGCTCTGAACCAGTTTTGGCTTTATCAACTGTTCCTTTGTAGGGTTCAATCCCAACACTTCCCTTTGGCCATTCATGAAATGGGTTATGGATATAGTGGGAAAATTGCCAAAGGCTCCAGGAGGAAAAGATTTTATGCTGGCAATGACGGATTATTTCTACAAGTGGGTTGAAGTTGAGGCCTTTGTTCAAGTCAGAGATCAAGAAGTAGTGTCTTTCATAAAAAGGAATATCCTGACTAGGTTTGGGGTACCAGCTGAGATAATTTGTGATAATGGCTCTCAGTTTATCAGTAAGAGAACTAATTTTTGCAAAAGTTGGGGAATCAAAATGATCACATCAACTCCAGTACATCCTCAAGCAAATGGACAAGCAGAATCCTCGAACAAAATAATTGTCAACAACTTAAAGAAGAGGTTAGGTGATAAAAAGGGAGATGGGCAGAAGAATTACCCTTTGTCCTTTGGGCTGATAGAACAATGGTAAAGGGTGCTACTGGGCAAACCCCATTTTCCTTGGTGTTTGGGGCAGAACAGTGATCCCGACAGAGATGGTGATACCTACAGCAAGATCGAACCTCCGGGATCGTGAGAATAATCCTGAAGCTTTATGCCATGAATTGGATACTGTCGATGAGACAAGGGATGTGACAAAGCTAAGGATGGCAGCATATCAACAGAGGATATCCAAAGCATATAACAAAAACCTAAGGACTAGATGGTTTCAAGTTGGAGATTGGGTGTTAAGGAAGGCTTTTCAGAATACTACTAATCCTGCTGATGGGAAGTTAGCTCCAAAATGGGAAGGACCATTTGAAGTTGAATCAGAATCTGGGAAAGGAGCATACCGGCTTAAGAATATGGATGGGGATATATTACCAAGATCCTTGAATGCTATACACCTTAAGCTCTACTTCAAGTGAGTTTAGAATTTAATTTCTAACTCAAGATGGTATGAATTCTATCTCTTTTAAATATGTTTAATTCTTTTTGAACCCAATACTGACTTAAGCATCGGAGGGGTGTTAGCAAAGCTAACACCCACCTTAGTCTAAGGCTGTTTTGCAGGATATGCTTCGGGATATAGCTCCAAGATATATACTCAGAATGAACCAAAAGATTAGAGGATTGGCCCCCTCTATCACGTTTAAGGGATCATTGTCCCTTCAAAGGTTTAAAGGTATTCACCTTTCTCTTGAAATGGGTTTAAACACCCCGCCTGGAGCGCAAGCTATCCAGGAATAATTCAAGATAGCGGGACCAGTCCATGTAAAAGTGGCTGACAATTTCGTTATTATTGGCTATATCCTGGATCCTTAAGGTATATGAGGATTGATCACCCTCTCTCACGAAAGAGTATTTTCATATTCTCTAAGGTTTAAAGGTATTCACCTTTCTAAGTCTTGGAGTTTATACACTCCCGCCTGTAGGGCACGAAAACGCGAGATTGTCCCCAGGATACTTAGGGTTTATCCCCAGAATATTAAGGATCCATCTCTAGGATATTTAGGGTTTATCCCCTATAGTACTAAAGTTGCTTACAAATGTGACATCAATTATGATTGTGTTTACACACATTCTTGTCTAGATCAAATAAAATAAGTAAAAAAAATCCTAAGTATTCAAGTATGTTGTACACCGGGGACATCCATCTTGATACATTGTAAACGGTTCGAAGGATGAAAATGAACTCAATTTCCTAAGTGTTCCAGACAGGGGACATCCATGATAGAAAAGGTTCAAAGGTTGGAAGTTGGAATCTATTCTCTAAGTGTCTTTGGTATGATCTCTCTTTTTCATCTTTTAAAAGCCTTATCTAAATAACCTATGTTTTTGGAGTTGTCTTTGACAAGGTTTTAACAGAACATTTTTTATTAAAATACTGAGTTTAATAACAGTATCCTGACCAGGATATTTTCTCGGGATATTTGAAATGTTGTATTGGAATAAAGGAAAAGTCTGCTTTCAAATCAAACACATGCAACAAAGGAAATTGTAAATAACAAGGGATAAGACTAAAAGGTTAGTTTATGATTAACATGCAAAAGGTTGCACTATTGGCTTCATCCAAAAATGAGATCCATCCACCAACAGTGCAACTAATTCTTAACCATATTTACCTAAACAATTGAAGGCTTCATCCTCAAACCCAGGATACCTCGACCTTCAACTGTTAATTGTTCAAAAAAGTATACTGAAGATTGATGACCAAGGGCTTCGTCCTGAAACTCAGGATCCCTCCACCTTTGGCCATCATATTGTTTAATGCAGGAAATTAAAATTGTTCAAAAGACAGGAAAGTAAATTGTTTATCAACCATCGAATTTAAAAAAGTGGGCTCCGGCCAAGGCATCAACATCCATCATCGCCCACTTCGCTGCATTCAAGGGGCAGCACCCTTTTCAACCATCGCTTCATTGCCAGCTCCTGCTCCGCGATCACCACCAGCATCCTTCTCGACATCACCACCAGCATCCACCTCCATCTCAGCCTTTTTGGAAGGATCTTCAACCACAGCCTTTGCAGGAAGCTCCACAGGATTGCCCCCAAGATCCTTCAATATCGCCTCCCAAGCGTTAACATTCCATGAAGGGCATTCAAAGCCCAGGGCTTTGGCTTCATAGGCCATTTTTAGCCTGACTTGGAGGAGAGATATCACGACGGATCCTTTGAGGCCCTCTCTGTAGGAGTTCATATCATGTTCATGCTGAAGTTGAGCAGCATCCAGCTTGAGTTGAGCATCCTGGTTAGCCTTGTTGATCGCAGTTTGAGCTTCCTGAGCCACAGCCTTATACCTATCCTCGTAGTGCTGCGACTTGGCGGTGGCGATTGCTGCTTGATCTGCGATGGTGGTCTCAGCCTTCTTCAGTTTGACTTCCAGCATCTTGTTCAGCCCACATGACTCCTTGTATAAGTGCATTAGCCGCTCAAGACCCTACAATTGGAAGAACAAGTATCAATGTGTATACTTAATATACATAATCAATATGAACATGCAGGATATGCAGTAAGGATAATTACCTGGTTGAGGAAGCTGGTCATAAACTTGTTGGATTCCAGAAACCCTTGGTTCTCATATGGGAAGGCATCAGAGGTGGCCGGAGAGTCTGATTTTTTCTCTTGCGGGAACTGGAGCCACGTGGCTTTGTGGCAGTTGAAGGCTTGGGAACAGCGGTGGCATTGGAGCTGACAGGTTTTGATGAGGTGACGGCTGGTTTAGGATTTGGTTCTTGTTTGACTTGCACGGGACCAGAATAGCTGTCCAGTTCCTCAAGATCAAAGACTTCAAGGTTTTTAGCTGGTGCTGCATAAAGGGAAGAAATACTAAGCCCTTATATACTATTAGAATATAATCAGTTTAATATATAAGAGTAACTTGCAAAACTATGCTTACCAGACATCTCGGAACTTGACTTTTGGCTTGAGCTTATGAATGACAAGGAGAAAGTTCTTTCACTCTCTGGGAGCCGGTAGATCTCTTTGATTCTTTGTTCTGATTCAGCGCTTGGAGGGGCCAATTCTTTGAAATTTGCTGCACAAAAAAGTCAAGATGTCAGTTTAGGATATAGTCTCAGGATATGACTGGGGATATTCCTAAAACCCTAAATCCTACCGGAGGTCAACCACTTCATGGGGAGGTCAACACCCTTGTAAATAGAGTTTCTTTTCACAAAAAATGAATTCTCGTCTCCATTCATCCTCGTTTTTAGTTGCTTTGAGGATGAGGGGATCCTTAGAGGTTGAAAAGAGGAGGAATCGGCTGGAACCATGAGATCGCAAACGATATGAAATCAGAAGATCCTTGATGTACAAGTCATGTATATGACGAGATTTTATCTGGCCCAGTGTGACTAAAACTCGCCAAACCATAGGCATAGTATGGGCAAAACTAAGACCGGTGAGTTTAAAGAAGCGGGAGATGAAGGCCGGAAAAGGATATCGGAGCCCTATGCAGAAAGGATAGGCCAAGAAGCACACCCATTCATCGGAATACACGTCCGATCGGATTTCCCGGTCGAATGGCCGTATAGTTGCTCCGGCGGGAAAGGCACCGAAGGCTTTCAGTGCAGCGATGTCGGCATTATCAAAGGAACAAATTTCTTTTTTGGGTTCTTTGAGAAGGTTTTGTTCAGTGAAAGTGGGGACGGAATCAGCCGTATGGGATCTGGTTCGACTAGCCATGAGGAATGAAGAAATCTTACAAAGAAAACAAAGAAGAAACTGAAAGAGGAATACCTGAGATTGCTGGGATTGAGGTGATGAATAAACAGAAATTCGAGAAGATATACGCCAAAGATAGGGGTGTGATGAGTAAAATTCACGTGGGAAGTTGTAGCGGGTCACTTCAAGCGTCTCACCATCATAATTACCTCGATCTAAGCAATAAGTTTAATATATATCCGTTTGAATTTAGGATTCTAACAGATATATTTTGGGGACAATTATTATGGGTGGTTTTCTGAACCCATATCTTGAATTATATCCTGACTTTATTCTTTCTGTTTATGACTAGGATACCGGATCAGAATATTGGTAACATCCTGATGTAGTATCCTGGTAGTTACTAATTGTTCACGTGCAGATTAGGGTGGCAAGCTTATAACGTTCGAGTGGACTTGATCTCCTGAAGACTCGGACTAATCAGTTGAAAGGAGAACGTTGAAGTCGGAAGAAGGGGTCTCCAACGTTCAAGAGTGAATATTCGAAAGCATCCCTAATTTGTAGGATAGTTAGTTGTTTCTTGTTTACTATAAATAGGAGCTGTACGGATCGATAAGGGACACAACTTAACTCACTTTCTTACTTTATCTACAAGCTGCAATCACTCGTAATCACATTCACAAACACTCACACTTGAAATTCATTGTAACACTTAGCTGATCCATACAATATCCTGCACTGTATCCTGAATTTTGAAGTAATAAGAAGAACAAGGCAGCTGCGATTATCAGCTACTGAGGTTTTGTGCCGGCGATCTAGATTGATCAAGGGCTTTCCTCGTACAGCTCGTGTCAACCTTTACATTTCTGCTCATTGTTTGATTGTTGATATAGCTCGGTATCCTGAGCTATATCCTGAAACTGTTTCTGGAAACTAACAAACCAACATATTTTCTTCAAAGTATTACTAGCACACTACCTCACAAAACTAATTTGATCACTTAATTGCTTAGGTAATTTTTGAACAAAACAATAACGACTAGATAAACATGAATAATTAATAACAAATGGATACCGAACAAGTATACATCGTTTAAGCTTAATCAATTACGATGCTCTCAAGAAAGCCGCATAGTAACCGCTCACACACACACACATAGCCCCCGCATGACCTATTCTTATATAGACATACTCATACGTATGACTCTTTCATACGCATCACTTCATGTGTATAACCTTCATACGCCTACATATCCATGCGAATGAAGTGTATGAGCATCCCCATGCCAGTGGCGGAACTAGCCCATTAAATCAGGGGTATCCAAAAAAAAATTTCACCGTGCAATCATACAATATTAAAAAAAATGACAATAAATAAATAAAGTAAAAAAATACCTAATAGATTTGTCCTCTTTTTTTTCTATAAAATGGTATGAAATCAATATAGAACAAGATTGAACAGCGGAAATAGCGACAAAAACAGTGGAGAAATCTTATTATTAACCAACCCAAAAAATCCCCAAATCAAACCCTAGATCTTACGATAGTAAGATCTTCAGTTGATCAAAAGACAAAATACAGACTAACGATCACAACATGTGATCAACAAGAACTCAGAAAGATAAAAAAAAAACCCAGTGGCTGAATAAGGATGAGAGGAAAAACAAGATCAAAAAATGACTGAGAATCATCTAGAAACCCTAGATCACCTCTTATATACCACCAGTTAATAATGTTCCACTCCAGTCCGTGAGCTCTTGTAAAAAAGACTCCGCAAACCTCCATAAACTACAACAGTTACACTTCTTGTAAAAAAGACTCCACAAACCTCCTTAAACTACAACAGTTACACTTCAGCCCTTATACTTAATACCTGTACACAAAAAATAGAACAATACGTAAACTATCAATGCCACAAGAATTATAGATTGACATATTCAACCCTTTTTTTAACATTCCCCCCTTAATTCAGGTGGCAAACATGTCAACCATACCCAATTTTTCACAAAGAACATTGTGCTGTACAACACTCAGTCCTTTTGTAAAGATATCAACAACTTGATCATCAGTGTGAACCTTCTCAGGTTCAGCAACACCT
Organism: Helianthus tuberosus; assembly: GCA_030545235.1. Classification (NCBI taxonomy): domain Eukaryota; kingdom Viridiplantae; phylum Streptophyta; class Magnoliopsida; order Asterales; family Asteraceae; genus Helianthus; species Helianthus tuberosus. The sequence goes on from JARYGA010027419.1 coordinate 73,360, forward strand.
TTTGCAACTTTTTCTCTCATAAAATGTAATTCTATTTCAAAATGTTTTGTTCTCTCATGAAACACATGGTTTTGTGAGATAGAAATAGCAGTCTTGCTATCACAATACATTTTAACAAGTAAAACAGATTTTAACTTAAGTTCCTGAAGAACATTCAGAATCCACATAACTTCACAAGTAGCCGAACACATGGCTCGGTACTCAGCGTCCCCTGTGGACCTTGAAATTACACTTTGTTTCTTACTTTTCCAAGAAACAAGTGTATCTCCCAAGAAAATTCCAAACCTAGTGACAGATTTCCTTGTCACAATACACTTAGTCCAGCCTGAGTTAACAAACCCAGATACATTCATGTCACTAGTTCGTTTAAACTATATACCTTTACCAGGTGACTGTTTCAAATGTCTTAACAGCCTCAATGCAATATTTAAATGTGACTGACATAGACTATGCATAAACTGACTCAAAAATTGAACTGCATAGCTAATATCAGGTCTGGTCAAAGACAATTAGTTTTCCTATTAACTTTTGAATACCATTAACATTTAACAAAGACTGACTTTCTTTGACCACTTTATTAGTGATTAAAAAACTTTGTTCAATAGGCGTAGCAACGGGTTTACACCCTAAATAACCAAACTCATTTAAAAGTTCAAGACAATATTTCCTTTGGGATAAGCACATAGAATTCTCATTATATAAAACCTCTATACCCAAGAAATATTTAAGTATACCTAAATCTTTGATTTTAAAAATATCACTCAAGTTCTTTTTTACTTTTTCAATTTCAACTTTATTGTTTCCAGTTAACACGATGTCATCGACATACACTAACAACACAATAAACACATCTTTAACACACAACACAAACATAGAATAATCACAAACACTTTGAAAAAAAAACATATCAATTAGCACATTAGTAAGCCTTTCATTCCACTTGCGTGGAGCATGCTTCAGACCATATAATGACTTGACCAACTTACAAACCTTAGATCTATCCTTTTCATAATAGCCTTGAAGCAAAGTCATATAAACATCTTCGGACAACGACCCATATATAAAAGCATTATTAATGTCCAACTGATATAAGGGCCAATTATTATTAACAGCTAACTTAATTATAATCCTAACAGTTACCATTTTAACAACAGGAGAGAAAGTCTCTCCAAAGTCTATACCTTCTCGCTAGTTAAAACCTTTAGCAACTAGTCTAGCCTTATATCGTTCTACTTCACCATTAGCTTTATATTTAATTTTGTACACCCATTTACACCCTATGGGTTTTCTTCCCTTCAGAAGATCAGTTAAAACCCATGTATTATTTCTATGTAAGGCTTCCATTTCATCATTCATAGCTTCTATCCACCTACTATCTTTAATAGCTTCATTATATGTAACAGGTTCAACAGTTTTATTTAATGAAGAAACAAAACACAAATTTTCACACGACAAATGATAATAGTTAACAACTTTCTCCAATCCATATTTAACTTTTCCCTCAACAACAAACTGGTCAAATCTTTTAGGGAAATTACTAACCCTAGAAGACTTCCTAAGTTGTGAAGTTGTTCCCTCAGACATGATGGTCTCATCATGTGAGAGATATGTGTCCGCTGCCCTGTCATTGTTCTCCTCACTACTACTCTGTACACCTGTCTGAGTATGCTGACCACTAACACCTAGACTAGGTGAGGCAGATGTGAGAGGAACAGATGACTGCTGATCATCACAAGATCTCTCAGGAGAACCTAATTCCCTCTCCTCATCATCGGGACTTTCAACAACATTATTATCAGAACTAGAAGGTGCTGGTGCATCATACAGATCAAAAAAATTTAAATGATTCAAACTATTATCAATTAAAATTTCCTGATTACTCCAAGCATTAGATTTAAAAGGATACACTGTTTCATAAAACTTTACATTTCCAAAAAAACTCTTTTTATAATCTAAATTCCACAACTTATATCCCTTTTTAACATTGGAGTAACCTATTAATACACACTTATCAGATTTAAAGGAAAGTTTATCAGTTTCATCTAAAACTGTACTAAAGCACAAGTTGTGACAACTGTCAAATTTGCATGCCTCCGTACAATTATTAAACAATGATTAGTACTTAATGACTGTTCTGAATTACAATTAATTACCTGAATTGCTTTCTGATTATTACCATATACATACATGTGCATCATATATTGCAAATGACATATCATTACTGCATACAAACTTTGTTGATTCGAAAGATGTACGAAACACCGGCAGAACAGTTATCAGGCAAATTAGAAAAATGCTGACGGAGTTTAGTTGATAGACAGTCATTGTATTGAGACACAAAATAAGCCAGAAACCAAGTATTACACTAGTATAGTGTGTAGGAAAGTTGGGATCACAAAACTGCCTTCCTAGTGATAGTTTAAGTGCCGGAAAGTGCCTAAAACTCACATAAACTGCAAAATTCTGTAGAAATTCAGCAAATTCAGCATTTAAACACATTAATATCGTGCAAAAATATGGTTAAATGGTCCTGAATACTTTCCTAACTGGTGAGAATCAAAACTGTCATAAAGGGTACACAAAGCACACTAAACCGCATAGTTTAGCACCTTAACGAACCGGTAACCAACCGAACAACCGGACACTACCCGAAACACCAAATTTTCACTAGAAGCACTGTTTCAACATTACCAAGCTAGTTATGGTCCCCGAACATCATAACACATAATATAAATATCTAGTAACTAAACATCTAACTATATACTTACATTTCAACTATAAACCAATTATATGGTTAAACCCTAGCCTACTACCCCCCCCCCCCCACCTATGTAATCGGCCAACATGGCCCCCACCTCAAGATTTTATAAGAATATTAAATTTGATCTTGTTTCTACTTTATTAAACATAGTAACCAATGGAAATTATATGAAAATTGGATTTATAAGTAAATCACTAGTAACATGAACTTCATTTCTCAACATTACATTTCAACACACTTCTCTCTTCTCCCTTGCTTGTTCACGGCCGAACATACCCAACACACCACAACCATATTTCATTCATCTTCATCCAATTCCATACATATACAAGGGTGCTAGAAGACACATAAGGAAGCTTGGAGCTTTCGGAAGTTCAAAGACCTTCTCTATTTGCTTTTATCCACCTCTTTTCTTCTCTTGATCATCCCTAGCCTTAAGCTAGTGGTAAGAACACTAATCTTTCCATTTTACATCTTATATAAGTGGTTAAAAGATGATACATGATGTAAGGTTTAAAGAGCACTAAGAATCAAGAGAATGGAACCTGAACATAAGCTTAAATCATGAAGAAATCATGTTGTTTATGTGTTGATTTACTTGTTGATTGATGTTTACTTATGAAAATGGTGTAGATCATCATATGATCTTGCTAGATCATGATTAGAAACATAATCTAGCAAGATCAGAGGATGAACATGTTAGAAGTGAATAAATCATCCTCATGAAAGGCATGAACTTGAAAGAATATATTGTTTTCTTATAAAATGATGATTAAAATGAGATATAAGTCTTGTAGATCTAAAATTTCATGAATGATTTTTCAAGAAACCAAGTTAAAAATACAGGTTTTACTTAATTATAAATTAAACACTTAGAAAAATATTTCTAAACAAATATTTACAAGTGTATTTTAAACCATAAGTTTTCATGTAAAGTTTGCCATAAATTTTGTTAAGAAATTATAAATATTGGAGGTTTGTTTTTATAAATAAAAGTGACTAAATATATATTTTGGAAATATATATTTAAAAGTCACCATGTGTGTGATTATTTGTATATTATATGTATTAGTTATATTATTTTAGGACTTGAAATAATATAACTCATCAAAATACCAAAAATTACAATCTAAAATATTACCAAAATTCCAAGGAATAAGTATACAAAGAATACACAAAGTATTGGTGAAACCGAACAAAGGAATGTAACTTACAAAATATTACGGAAATTTATTCACAAGTATATTCTTGGTAAATAATATTTTGGACACCAAGGAAACAAAAATATGATTTTTACAATTATTACAAATTTATATCATATTTTTTACAAGAAGAAAAAAATATTATTTTGAGTGAATAAAAATATATATATATTCATGGAATTATTAGAAGATATATTACCTTTTGAAGAAATATAAATTTTCTAAAATAAATATGAAATATATTATTTTTGGAGAAAAATAAGTTTATATATATTTTCTAAGTTAGACTTGAAAATATATTATTTTTGGAACTTATATGAAAATACAAATATTTTTGTCAAAGGAAAATTATAATTAATTTTTCTAAGTAATATTTCTTATAATATATATTTTGGAAATATATATTGATGGATTTTTATTAAAGGTATTATTCCGGGAAAAGTTAAATACAGAGTTTAGTATAAGAATACTTAACAATTACAAGAAAATACGTATTTTGGTACGTATAAATACACTCCGAAATATGACACCAATACATGGCAAAAATATACAAGTTTAAGAATACGAATACAAATACACCCATCCTTGGGAAGGAAATACATGTATAAATACTTGAAAAGTATCAAGTTAAACAATATTGTTTTAACTATTATTCCAAAAATTTAATAAATATAATCTAAGTTAAAATATTTATTATTTTAACAAATAATTATATAACTTGGAATAATAATGAAGACACTAATTTATACTAAGTCAAGGTATGACCCGCTCGTGTACTAGACATTAGTACGTTGTAGGTAGTCTTGTACGATAGGCGAAGCTTTGAGTTACTGTGATTACGAAGAACGCAAGACTGTGAGTTCATGTCCCCCTTTTCTTTTAACTATTTTGTTTTATAACTTCGGGGGTGAAGTACATGTTACAAAATGATTACAAAAAATTACAATTGGTATGGTTAGCTAAGGATTGCATAGTAGATCATGTGAATGGGTAGGCGCACTCCTAAGACCATTAATCCTCGTGTTAGGACCGAGGGCATGAGTGATAGATCTATTTGTGTGTAGCGAGACCTCACCCATGTAGACCGGGGTTTGGCCCATGAGGTGACTATGTCTTACAGCCGGAGGCCCGGTACAAAAGCTGCTAGGTTTGAGCCTTCCTACGCCGTTGCACACATATTAATGTATTAGCTACACATTAATTGATATGTTTCCTTATTTGCTTTCATACCAGGGTTTGCGAATACATACTTACTTTTAATGATTACAAAGTTTATTCGAGCTCACACACCAAACACAGGAACTCACTCAACTTCTGTTGATGTTTTCAAACTACATGTATTTCAGGAAACTAAGTATGGATCTGGCGGGTGTTGAAGTTTTCAAGTGTTGTTTGGAATAAAAGATGTCATCTGGTGTCGTATGGTTTGGGAGTATGTACCCTATCCTGGATAGGATACATATTCCAAAGCCAAGTTTTCATTAGTGTCTTTTGAGAAGTCCTTATGGAATTCTAAAACAAATTGCATGGTTTGTAATTCAGATTCGAAGTGTGTGTTTGGATTCTAAAACAATGTTGTTATTATGTTTTAAAACTTAAATTAATGGATGGTCATCTTTAGTTTATTCATTTAGATGTTTGTTATGGTTGAATGCAATGATATTAAGCAAGTCACACATAATCACTCTTCCGCAAAAGTCTTCTGTTGATTTCGACACCTAGTGGTGATGTTTTCACTAAATTAGAGCTTGCGATAATCTCTTTTACGCATCTCATACACTGATTTAATTGTTTATTTATTGACTTGCTCTAAATCCATTTTGTTTTATCATGATTAAAGCAGTCTTAACATAATCGTGTGTTAAGACAATGGTACATAAATTCATTTTATATTTCAGTGTACCTTTCTAACGGTTCTTTCATTATCGATCGAATGCCTTGCAGTATTCATTATTTTTCATCCTCAACCGAAAACAATAGTCCTTTGGTGTTCTATATTCAATTGAGAAATCCTACGATGCCATTTGAATCAAGTTTTCAGGTTCGCTTCATTACACTTTCATTTGATTTGAAACACGGTGAACTTGTTCGGTCACCGCTATTATTGAATTATGCCAATTACGACACCTTGTGGTGTCATTGCAAACTTGTAGCTTGTGCTAGTCATGGTCAACCGTTTCACAAGAAACTACACATACCTTTGTTTGACTTGTCATATAAACGTTCCTAATGCAACTACGAATTAAGACAATGATACACCAAATTCGATTGTATTTCATTTCGGTGTATTTTCGCAATTCAAGAATGTCAACACACTAATCTTAACCATTTAATTGTTCGAAAGTTGACAGACCATTTTCATGATACTACCATATTCGAGTTGTTGATTTTGAGTTCATCTAGCGGATGCTATTGTTTCTGAAAACTCATTTGCATATTGTGAACGATCGTTTGGAAATTATATTGGTCGAAACTCCTCTTTTGTTGAACCCCTGTGAAATAAGTTACATAAGAATATACATCTATACGCCTCGTATCCTTTAACATCAAAATTCTAACACACATACCTTTTAACCGTTGGGTTCCTAATGTTGTAATATGTCATTGGATTCACCTGATACGAATAAGTCTTGATTCGGTTTCGTGGTTAAACACGTTGGTATTATTCATACCCATACACGCATAAGGTAACCCTAAGGAGTTAATGTAGATATAATTTCGAGGATGAAATTTTCTTAACAGGGGGAGAATGTGACAACTGTCAAATTTGCATGCATCCGTACAATTATTAAACAATGATTAGTAGTTAATGACTGTGTTGAATTACAATTAATTACTTGAATTGCTTTCTGATTATTACCATATACATACATGTGCATCATATATTGCAAATGACATATCATTACTGCATACAAACTTTGTTGATTCGAATGATGCATGAAACACCGGCAGAACAGTTATCAGGAAATCAGAAAAATGCTGACGGAGTTCAGTAGATAGACAGTCATTGTATTGAGACACAGAATGAGCCAGAAACCAAGTATTACACTAGTATAGTGTGTAGGAAAGTAGGCATCACAAAACTGTCTTCCTAGTGATAGTTTAATTGCCGGAAAGTGCCTAAAACTCACGTAAACTGCAGAATTCTGCAGAAAATCAGCAAATTCAGCATTTAAACACATTAACATCCTGCAGAAATATGGTTAAATGGTCCTGAATACTTTCCTAAGTGTCGGGAATCAAAACTGTCATAAAAGGGTACATAAAGCACACTAAACCGCATAGTTTAGCACCTTAACGAACCGGTAACCAACCGAACAACCGGACACTACCCGAAACACCAAATTTTCTCTAGAAGCACTGTTTCAACATTACCAAGCTAGTTATGGTCCCCGAACATCATAACACACTATATAAATATCCAGTAACTAAACATCTAACTATATACTTATATTTCAACTATAAACCAATTATATGGTTAAACCCTAGCCTACTACCCCCCCCCCCACCTATGTAATCGGCCAACATGGCCCCACCTCAAGATTTTATAAGAATATTAAATTTGATCTTGTTTCTTCTTTATTAAACATAGTAACCAATGGAAATTACATGAAAATTGGATTTATAAGTAAACCACCAGTAACATGAACTTCATTTCTCAACATCACACTTCAACACACTTCTCTCTTCTCCCTTGCTTGTTCACGACCGAACAAACCCAAAACACCACCACCATATTTCATTCATCTTCATCCAATTCCATACATATACAAGGGTGCTAGAAGACACATAAGGAAGCTTGGAGCTTTCGGAAGTTCAAAGACCTTCTCTATTTGCTTTTATCCACCTCTTTTCTTCTCTTGATCATCCATAGCCTTGAGCTAGTGGTAAGAACACTAATCTTTCCATTTTGCATCTTATCTAAGTGGTTAAAAGATGATACATGATGTAAAGTTTAAAGAGCACTAAGAATCAAGAGAATGGAACTTGAACATAAGCTTAAATCATGAAGAAATCATGTTGTTTATGTGTTGATTTATTTGTTGATTGATGTTTGCTTAAGAAAATGGTGTAGATCATCATATGATCTTGCTAGATCATGATTAAAAACATAATCTAGCAAGATGAGAGGATGAACATGTTAGAAGTGAATAAATCATCCTCATGAAAGGCATGAACTTGAAAGAATATATTGTTTTCTTATAAAATGATGATTAAAATGAGATGTAAGTCTTGTAGGTCTAAAATTTCATGAATGATTTTTCAAGAAACCAAGTTAAAAATACAAGTTTTACTTAATCTTGGTTCTTAAATAAATAACCCTCATTTTTGGTGGTTAAACAAGTGTAGAAACACTTATGTAACAAGAGAAATCCAAGAAGGAACACTTTTAGAAAATGTGATTATAAGTTGTAAAGAACCATCTTCTTTAAAAATGATGTTTTTAAAGAATCAACCACACTTTAAAAGGTAACAAGACTTACTAAATATACTAGTAAGTTACTACAAATTTTTATAAATTTTCAAGTTCATGAAGTGGTAGTTTATGCTTGTTTTTGGCCAAATTGGTAAGTATAGATTGTTTATTGATTGATTGTGTTGATTTACAAAAGAACATGATATGCCTTCAAGGCATGGAAACCTCAATTTTTAGGGGAAACTATGGCAAAATTTTTCTAGAAATTAAATACTTAGAAAAATATTTCTAAACAAATATTTACAAGTGTATTTTAAACCATAAGTTTTCATGTAAAGTTTGCCATAAATTTTGTTACGAAATTTTAAATATTGGAGGTTGGTTTTTATAAATAAAAGTGACTAAATATGTATTTAGGAAATATATATTTAAAAGTCACCATGTGTGTGATTATTTGTATATTATGTGTATTAGTTATATTATTTTAGGACTTGAAATAATATAACTCATCAAAATACCAAAAATTACAATCCAAAATATTACCAAAATTCCAAGGAATAAATATACAAAATATTGGTGAAACCGAACAAAGGAATGTAACTTACAAAATATTCCGGAAATTTATTCACAAGTATATTCTTGGTAAATAATATTTTGGACACCAAGGAAACAAAAATATGATTTTTACAATTACTACAAATTTATATCATATTTTAGACAAGAATAAAATATATTATTTTGAGTGAATAAAAATATATGTATTTTCTTGGAATTATTAGAAGGTATATTACCTTTGGAAGAAGTATATATTTTCTCAAATAAATATGAAATATATTATTTTTGGAGAAAAATAAGTTTATATATATTTTCTAAGTTGACTTGAAAATATATTATTTTTGGAACTTATATGAAAATACAAATATTTTTGTCAAAGGAAAATTATAATTAATTTTTCTAAGTAATATTTCTTAAAATATATATTTTTGAAATATATATTGATGGATTTTTATTAAAGGTATTATTCCGGGAAAAGTTAAATACAAAGTTTAGTATAAGAATACTTAACAATTACAAGAAAATACGTATTTTTGTACGTATAAATACACTCCGGAATACGACACCAATACATGACAAAAATACACAAGTTTAAGAATACGAATACAAATACACCCATCCTTGGGAAGGAAATACATGTATAAATACTTGAAAACTATCAAGTTAAAATATTTTGTTTTAACTAGTATTCCAAAAATTTAATAAATATAGTCTAAGTTAAAATATTTATTGTTTTAACAAATAATTATATAACTTGGAATAATAATGAAGACACTAATTTATACTAAGTCAATGCATGACTCGCTCGTCTAATAGACATTAGTACGTTGTAGGTAGTTGTGTACGGCAGGCGAAGCTTTGAGTTACTGTGATTACGAAGAACGCAAGACTGTGAGTTCATGTCCTCGTTTTCTTTTAACTGTTTTATTTTATAACTTCGGGGGTGAAGTACATGTTACAAAATGATTACAAAAAATTACAATTGGTATGGTTAGCTAAGGATTGCATAGTAGATCATGTGAATGGGTAGGCGCACTCCTAAGACCATTAATCCTCGTGTTAGGACCGAGGGGCATGAGTGACAGATCTATTTGGGTGTAGCGAGCCCACACCCATGTGGACCGGGGTTCGGCCCATGAGGTGACTATGTCTTACAACCGGAGGCCCGGTACAAAATCTGCTAGGTTTGAGCCTTCCTATGCCGTTGCACACATATTAATGTATTACCTACACATTAATTGATCTGTTTCCTTATTTTCTTTCATACCAGGGTTTGCGAATACATACTTACTTTTAATGATTACAAAGTTTATTCGAGCTCACACACTAAACACTTGAACTCGCTCAACTTCTGTTGATGTTTTCAAACTTCATGTATTTCAGGAAACTAAGTATGGATCTGGCGGGCGTTGAAGTTTTCAAGTGTTGTTTGGAATAAAAGATGTCATCCGGTGTCGTATGGTTTGGGAGTATGTACCCTATCCTGGATAGGATACATATTCCAAAGCCAAGTTTTCATTAGTGTCTTTTGAGAAGTCCTTATGGAATTCTAAAACAAATTGCATGGTTTGTAATTCAGATTCGAAGTCTGTGTTTGGATTCTAAAACAATGTTGTTATTATGTTTTAAAACTTAAATTAATGGATGGTCATCTTTAGTTTATTCATTTAGATGTTTGTGATGGTTGAATTCATTGATATTAAGCAAGTCACACATAATCACGCTTCCGCAAAAGTCAGGGGGTGACACAAGCACCCAAATTCATCAAATGACCCAGAGAGGGTTTAAAACCATGAACTAACTCATAAGGTGACTTTCCAAACAACATAGAAGAGGGAATCCTGTTGAATAAATAAACAGCAGTTAGCACACGATCTGACCAAAATCTTAAAGGTAAACCACTCTGAAATAACAAGGCCCTAGCTACATTTAGGTGATGTCGATGTTTCCTCTCCACCAAACCATTCTTCTGTGGTGTATATGCACAAGAGGTCATATGTATAATCCCTTTACTTTTACAAAAAAAAAACATTCATTTGATTGTTAACAAATCAGTTCCGCTATCGCTTCTAAACACTTTGATTTTTTTCTCAAATTGATTATGTACCAATTCAAAAAAAGATATTAGATTATCAAAAACTTCAAATTTTCCTTTTAACAAATAACACTAGACTGTTCTAGTAAAATCATCTACAACAGTTAGAAAATATTTGAACCCTTCTTTACTAGTTACTTTATATGGACCCCAAACATCTAAATGAATTAAATCACCTAATGCTTTAGTCTTATGTTCACTTAATGGAAAAGGAACTCTAGTTTGTTTTGACCTATGACAAGTTTCACAAGGATGATTTTCAACAGACCCAATATCAAGACTATCTCTTAAAATAGCTAGAACTTAGTCAGAGGGATGACCCAGTCTACTATGCCATAAACTGGCTTTACTCGTACTACTAAAACAAAAACCAATGTTATTACCACAATCATTCACAAAATACAAACCATTATCCTCTCTACCAGTCAACAGGACTTTCCTTGACTTCAAATCCTGAAGAGAACAAGTACTTTCATCAAACACAACAGACACCTTACTATCCCTAACAAGTTTAAACACAGACACCAGATTCACACTATAACTGGGTACATAAAACACATCATATAATATTACTCCAGTTACCAATTTTATATTACCAATCTTAGATACTTTAACACTAGTTCCATTTGGATGACACACCTTTAAATCAAATTCTGTTACATCACCACAGTTATACATATCTCTATTTGTCGTGACCATGTGCTGATTTGCCCCAGAATCTATAATCCAGTTATAATTAAACCCAACTCTAACTGAACTAGAACAACTAACAAAACTACCAATTACATCATTCACATTTGAGAACTTACCTCCCATATTAGAACTACCCTGTTCAGTTCAAGACTTCTCTCCTACCAAATTTAACAACTTATTAATTTATTCAGATGTAAATGGTAAACCAGCAGACACATTTGATTTATTATTAGACACACTAGGTTTACACTTTGACCTCCTAATCTTTTCTTAAAACCAGGTGGGTACCCAATTATCTCAAAACACCTATCAACAGTGTGACCAAGCATTTTACAGTTTGTACATTTTAGGTTGGGATTAGGACCTCTAGTTATTTTTCTTTTAGAATCAAAAGCCTGATTAGTTTTAGAAGCAAAAAACACATTTTGACCCTTAGAACTACCATTAGTAATCCTATGTGACTCTTCCCTAGAAATTACAACAAAGGCAACCTTGACAGATTGAAAGGTCTCTCTTGAACATGTTAGTTCTCACAGGTTGATAAATATCATCAAGACCCATGAGAAACTGCATAAGTTTTATTAACATTGAGAAATCATTATAATCTTTTGCTGCTTTACAAGAACGTGGGCAGTTTGAGCATAGCATCAAACTGTTTCCACATTGTGGTTAACCTATTATAATAGTCAGCAACAGAACTACCATTTTGTGAAATAACATTTATCTTTTTATAAAGGTCATACACGACAGCCCCGTCCACCTTGTCATAGGTTTCCTTAAGATCATCCCAAACCTCTCAAACCTCTGAGGCATATTTAGAAAAAAACTTGACCTAAAAACAACCCCTCAGAGACTGAGTTTAATAACCAAGTTAAGACTACTGAATTACATCTAACCCACTGATTAGCTAAGACATGATCATCATTGGATCTCTCACATTTACCATCAATGAATCCAAACTTATTTTTGGCTTCTTGTGCAAGTTTCATTGCACTGGACCAAACAGAGTAATTCTCAGTCCCTTTGAGCTTGATACTGACTATAGTCAAACTACTGGAATCAGTGAGGTGCAAGTATAATGGGTCTCCAATGTCCAGTTTGCTGATCAGGGTCTGAGAAGTACTACCATTACCCATAATCAACAGAAATAGTCAAACAATATAACAACAGACAGAATATAACAACAATAACACAAAGAATCCAAACAACGGCGAAGCTGTGTCAGGGTTAAGATTCCAGGTTCGTCACTCAAATGGTGCCTAGACAAGCCATTACACAGGAGCCGACACTACAAAAAAAACAGACAAAAACAACTGGACAGTGCAACAAATAGCAAGTAGACTCGATCAAGTGCCGGCCCGACTAGTCCGGTAAACAAGGGATGCCTAGACTCAGCAACAATATGTTGCAGAAACAGAAAAAAATAGAGAAAGAGATAAGTGATAGGAACGATCTCACCAAATCCTCTGCAATATATCAGATCCGTAACCTTTTAGGGTTACTAAATGCTGATCAGAAATGCCACAAACAAGACCAGGTTGGTTTGCCCTATAACTTTCGAGAGTTATAGAGACCAACGCAGATCTTGTGAATAACTCCAAGCTCCAAGAACTCTGAGTGAACCTCTAACCACCATACAAACCCTAGATTAGGGTTTCTTCTTCCAGACCTTGACACGAACACCAATATTCTCCAAAACCTCAGATCTCACTAGATCTGGCCACAATAATAATCCGGCACTAATTTCAAGAACCCCAAGAATCTAACCAGAAACACCGACACTAATTTCTGATCCTAAAAACACAAGAATACCAAGAATCAAACGAAAACAGATATGAACAGGACACAATCAAGAGCTACAGTGCTCTGATACCATGTAAAATGGTATGAAATCAATACAGAACAAGATTGAACATCGGAAATAGCGACAAAAACAGTGGAGAAATCTTATTATTAACCATCCCAAAAAATCCCCAAATCAAACCCTAGATCTTACGATAGTAAGATCTTAATACCGGTACAAATACACTGATCAACTGATGATAATCAGTTGATCACAAGACAAAATACAGACTAACGATCACATCATGTGATCAACAAGAACTAAGATAAAAAAACCCAGCGGTTGAACAAGAACGAGAGGAAAAACAAGATGAAAGATTGACTGAGAATCATCTAGAAACCCTAGATCACCTCTTATGTACCACCAGTTAATAATGTTCAACTCCAGTCTTTGAGCTCTTGTAAAAAAGACTCCGGAAACCTCCTTAAACTACAAAGTTACACATCTTGTAAAAAAGACTCCGCAAACCTCCTTAAACTACAACAATTACACTTCAACCCTTATACTTAATACCTGTACACAAAAAATAGAACAATAAGTAAACTATTAATGCCACAAAAATTATAGATTGACATATTCAGCCCTTTATTTAACATTTTCATAGTTTGAAATCGTTCCATCATATCGTCGTCTTTTACTTAATGAAAAATCCTTTTCGATCGCACAAACCATGGCATTGTTCAAAATTTCCGGGCCCATTCGATTGCGTAAATCCGTCTTGGCAAGCTAAAATTCAGCATATTGCATAAACTATAATAGTAAAATTTTGTATAAACTTTAAAATTCTGCATAAACTAGAAATAGTGTAATGGGAAGGGCTTAGTTGGGGGCTTGGTTGATAATTATATAATAATTATTAAACTATCTCTTATGCATTAACAAATATAATTAAACATTATTAGATACACTTAAAATTCAAAGAAAAAAATTTATTAACAGCGTCAATAATTCAAAAAATTGAATCATTTTTACTACTTTAAATACTAATTACTATTATGAATGCAGACATTCAGGCCCATAGGCCAAGCCTGACCTAATATTAATGGGCTTTAGGGTTGTTGTTGTATCTATATATATTAATAAATGAGATGATTTGGGCCATTTGTCTTTGAATGGTGGAGCCATTTTGCTTATGTGGCATCCATTGATTTAGTGAAGGTTGATTTTGGGAGGGAATCCATTCTAAATAACACATTTTCTTCTTGGACGCGGGATCCGTTTTATTTCGGGTTATACCATACCCGTGATATAAATACGCTTCTTCTCTTCCTACACCTTAAACCCTAATTTTGATATCCTATCATTATCATTCTGGCTGTTCCACTTAGTTTCGCAAAGAAGATAACGATCGTTCATCCCCAAAAACCCTAATCGCATCAGCAATCATCAAGCATGGGCATAATCCGGTGTAAATCTTTGATTCTTGCTTCCAATTTATGATTCTCGGTATGTTTCTTGCTTCCAATTTATCGACCCTTGATTTTTGATGTTATCAATGTATTCTTTGTTGGATCTTTGTTTCTGATTTCACTAGATTTCAGATCCTTTGTCCATTGAAGCTTCATGTCCTCATTTCTTCCATTTGTTTCAGGAAATATTGCCAATTATCTATAGATCATCCAAGGTTTAGATGATAAATCTCAAACTCACTTCTGTCAAACCCTAAATCCCAAAATCGCTAACCTGCTTCATCTGTTCTCACTGATTCATCATTGTATGCAATCGATTATGATAAAACAAGAAACAGGCTAAGAAAACTAGGGTTTGAATTGATACCAGATCAACAGTTTCATCATCTTTTCAGATGGCTAATTCACTGATATTTTATTCACTTATTGTAGTTATTGACATGAATTTGTATGCAGTTCATCATTGTATGCAATCGATTCTGATAAAACAAGACACTTTGAAATCAGTGAATCTAACATTCATATTCAAGAACAAGAATCTATTATAAGTGTTAACCCTTTATTTTGTTTTCATTTTTTTATTGTTCGTCCAATTAATTCTTAATTCGAGTTCGTAAGTGATTTGGGGATGAGTCTGAGCATGGTACAAACTAATATTCCAGTTTTGATTTTTTTTTTTTTTTTTTTTTGGTTTTAACAGGTGATGATAGCTTCTTGGCACAAATCAATCTACATACAATTTGTATTCAGGGTTGATTATCACATGAATGAAAAGAAGCACTATGAATGCCAGAAGGTGCCTTTTCTCCATGGCTTATTAATATGCCTGTGGATGCCTAAAAAAGGAAGGCAAATATGGTCTTTCTTCTTCGTAGTGCTATTTATGTCTTTGAGCTTATTTTAGTTTGACAAATTACAACTTTAATTTGTAGAATATGGCCCATCACACATTATTTATGTTGAATTTTGTTTCTGCAGGTTTCCTTATATAAAGAACTAGAATCAGCTACAACAAGCTTTAAACTACAAAATGGTGATGCACGGTAAAGTCCCTTTCAAACAATTTTAAGGTATCTTTGGTATCTTTTCTTATTTCGATTACAGTAATTTGATTATCTCTCTCTCATTTTTTTTGTTTCAGCTACTTTTCATGGGTTTGCATATTGGTTTGATGTTGAGTTTAGTGTACTCTCTAATAATGATGCATCATTATCTCTTGAAAATTCGACCGAAACAACCTCTTATGGTAGTCACGCATCATCGCAGAAACGAGCCAATTCATACGAATGCACTTTTTCTTTCCACTAAACTCCAGCGGTAATCTTCTTCTCCATTCCGATTCAATTTAGGCATCAATTGAGTAATCCTTCCTCCATATATTTTATCATTTATCATTTGTAGTAATTTGTTCCTTTTGTTTCACCTTTATATTGCAAACATTCAATCTAATGGTTATTCTTTAAGTTATTATCAAAACTACAAACTCTTTATGACACATTAATTTATATTTCTATAACTGATGCATTGCATCTATATGCATTGACCAAAAAGAAGAAGTCAAACTGAAGCAAGATAGAGTCCTCTTTAACTGTACCTACTGATTGAGGTCAAATTTTATGTGGGTTGCATTAGTTTTCTTGAAAATTTAAGCATCAATGTTACAATTCTGGTATGTTTGTTTGTTTGGGGTTCATTATTGAGCCTTAAAGTGATAAACTAAAGTTGGTTATGTAAGTTTTTTCAAAGCTAAACGCTCTAATTAGTTTGTTTGAGCCCAAAAGGTCAAAATATCTTCATGATATCTAATGTTACTTGAAATTGTTACAATGTTATATGCGTATCTTATGAAAAACTTATGGGAAACTTACCTGGTAATTGTGATCTTCAGGTATGTTGGGAATTTTGTACGTTGAAAAACCTTTGTTACACAATCACCGGCATATACCGATGAAGGTGGATGACTATTTATGAGTATGTCGAGTCCTAGAAAGAAATGTCAACATGATTATATAAATCCCTAAGTTATGTACACTTTTAACTTTGATTTTTACTGTTTTACTCTAAATTTTCGTCAATTTTCGGCAGCAAATTTTAGAGATGATGATAATTGTGAGCAGCACATCTGAGCCGGAGTTGTTGCCATCCGGAAGACATTAAGTTGTTTGGCATGAAAATAGCTAGAAGGATTGAAAGCTGGCAAAAGTGTATTTTAGTATGTATTTTTTTTTTTGTGAAAATCCAGATAATCTATAAAAGTTACAGATTATACAAAAAGTGGTCTGAGCTAGCCTAACCTTCCTACAAAAATTACACGCTCGATCAACCTATTTTGCCACTCTTAAAATAAATCAATTTTTGTGTCTTGCGATTTGCGATTGAGATTTGCAAGCTCTGTTATTTGGGAAACTAAGGGAAAATTAAGAACCTAACTTGATCAAAACTACAAGTGTTATATAGTTGCTATCACAAAATAAGATTTGGTAACAATATTATGCAATCACAGCATTCTATATAGTTGCTACATCAATATAACTTTCTGATTAAATAATAATGTTAATATTGTATTAAAGCCCAGAGGTCGTAATCATGGATTAACTGGGCAGAAAAGGCAAGATAGACCAAAAAAGCTTTTGAGCTATTTGATACTGATGAATCTGGTATGTCGTTAATCTGTAGTGCATGTGCAGAGTGATGAATTTTAGTGTAATGATTGATTCAAATTGTTTCTCAAAAATAGATCACTGATGAAGATGTATATTGTTTTGTTTTGTTTTTTTTTTTTTTTTTTTTGAAGTTATTTGCATCAATGGATATCGACGAGAATATGCGAGCCGTACTGATTGACTGGCTCATTTAAGTAACTTCGGCTGGAAATCTTGTTGTGGTGCTCCAGGGGTAACTTCATCATTTCAGGTTGGGTAATGAGTTATATGTGTGTGCAGCGAGACGTTTGGGGTTTCTCAACCTTTGTTACATCCACAGTGGTTGCTGCAAGATTCTCGCCCTGCTCATTATTCATATAGGCATTTTGTTTGGTCATCCGGGGTTGCTGGGTGGATTTCGGGTTTACTGCTAGGACACACGGGACAGTGAGGAGACCTATATTGGGCGGCTGGGCTGGGATTTTAATCATCTGTTGAAGGCCCGGGCTTGGTCGAAGTTATGTTTCTTTTGTGCTATTGAGATGGAGCCCACTTTAAGCTTTATGGCCCAGATGAATTACAAAATTTTGATGCACGAGGCCCGTTTTGCTGGTGCCATCCTGAGTTGTCTGGCTATGGCTGGGCTGATGATTGTCAAGATGAAGACCCACCGCTGGGTTTGCAAAATGGTGTTCAAGACTCAGATGCATGATGGTGATGAGAAGCCGCGCAATATGGCAAAGGTCATTAACTCAAGGTGGGTTGGTAGTAAGTGGGCTCGCCATTTCAATGCTCAAAAGGGTAACACGTACAAACCTACTCCGGTGAAGAATTATGACTCTACGTACAAAATGTGCTGATTATATGAACTTATGATTTTTTTTTAAATCACAGTTGTGGTTGTGCCGAGTCCATTCATACCTTATATCCTGCTATGGTGCTTAACTATTTCTTATTTGATTAGCGTCTAAACTCATAAGACTCGCCACAATTGAACTTATATCTTGCACGCAACAGGGCGCATCATGCGTTTCGCCGCATCAATCTTCCATTAGAGAATCTTAGCGCATCGCCACACTTTATATGTTTTTAGCGTCACATCATGTTCATGACTTTTAATAGTTTAACTCTATTGATTTAAGGATCCGGAAAACAATGAATATTGCTGCCCATAATGCAAGGGTCAGTTTTCATTTGACCAATCGGTTTGTAGACAAAAGTTAATCTAAAGTCGGCAGTTGTACAGAAAGCAATGACCATAGTACACTTCCTGACAGAATAGCTGTCGTCTGTACGGACGTTGAAGGCATTTATTACCCAAATCTTCATCTGTAAGATCACCGTTCTCGATTTTAATATAATGCTTTGATTGTTTAAGTGACTCTAATTTTCGTTTTATTTTGTAACAGGATTCAGTGTGAGTGTGGTTCATGTGGGACCAAGAAGCAAACTCCATCCGAATGGGAACGGCATACTGGTTCCAGAGCAAAAAAAGTGGAAAGTCAGCATTAAAGTCAAAGATTCCATGTTACCGCCAGAAAAATTGGTTTGTTTTTCGTCTCATCTACTTTGATTAAAGTATGTTATATCCATTATTATTATTACACTTTTAACATTTAACATTTCAGCTTGCAGATTATAACATTGATTATTATGCTAAGGCTGGTTCGAATCAATTAGATGAACAACAACTATTTTCGTTATTCAAGGTATTCATATTCTTTATGCTATACTTCATGGGTTTACATTCTTTGATGGTATACAAATGCTATTTGTTTTTGAAACCATAGAGAAGTATGAACCTGTTTATGCAAAGTGGACAACCGAACGATGTGCAATTTGTAGATGGGATGAAGATTATGATGTTAACAAAAATCATTATCTGCAACAGG
This sequence comes from Helianthus tuberosus, assembly GCA_030545235.1. Classification (NCBI taxonomy): domain Eukaryota; kingdom Viridiplantae; phylum Streptophyta; class Magnoliopsida; order Asterales; family Asteraceae; genus Helianthus; species Helianthus tuberosus. The sequence continues at coordinate 92,869 of JARYGA010027419.1, forward strand.
TCCTTTTATAAGTTTATTCTTTCCGGTATGTAATGCAACAATATGTAAACAGTTTACTTATTAATATAAGTTCGTTCTCATCAGATGTCAAATCGTTGTTCATCAAGAATGCTATGGAGTTAGAGATATGAATGATTTCACATTTTGGGTTTGTCGGGCGTGTCAAACACCCGAGGTTGAGCGAGAATGTTGCCTTTGCCCTGTAAAAGGTTAAAATTGTCATTTCACACTTTTGGAATTATAGGTTTTCTTTTTTTTTTTCCTTCAATTTTCTGTATCATGGTTCTTCTATAGGTGGTGCATTGAAGCCGCCTAATATTGATACGCTGTGGGTCCATGTAATATGTGCGTTGTTTCAACCAGAGGTTGCTTTTCTAAGCGGTGAAAAGATGGAACCTGCAATTGGGCTTTTACGGATTCCACCCGATTCATTTTTCCTTAATGGCCAAACCCATTTTTTCGTTATGATTAGGTATGCAGAGTGCTGAGAGGTTATTACCTTTCTGCCATTAGAAGTGTCAATTCTGGTGATGACTTCAATTTGAGTGAAAACCAAAATCCTTGGCTCCACTTAAATGGTGATAGGTTAACCTTGAGGAAGCACTTGGTGCATGTCTACTTCCTTTACTAAAGTTAATACCAGCAAGTCCAACTGTTGGACAGGATATTTGGGATGTACAAAGTCTACTTCCTTACGAGGTTAGTTATTTTTTTATCATCTAAAGAAATCCTAACTCTGATTTGTTTATAATATGATGTTTACATGAACACTGCTATTGATCCCTGAGAGGCGAAAGCTACCTGGGTGATTTATGGTGAGGATCTTCATCAATTATTTCATCGATGATAATAAATTTGTTTTGATGATTTGGATTTCTTTTTTAAATTTTAATATTGTAGTCTTATGAAAAAAAATTACCATGACGGACTTGAAAATATTTGGTATATGTGGGTCCTCATCTGAAGGTTGAAGAAAAGAGATTGGCGAAGTAGAAACCTTTTTCTTTTCTTAGACCTTTTTTTAAAATGTTTTTTATTCTGGTGTTTGCAACCACTAAGGATATGATTGAAGGAATGAGGATAGACCTAAGAAAGTCAACATACAACAATTTTGATGAGTTGTACTGTATTGTATCATGTGGCCAGTACAGTTGGATTGATGAGTGTACCTACAATGGGAATTACTCCTAAATCCAAAGTAAAAACTGAAAGCGTACACAACGCTACTTTGGCTTGGGGGATTGTTAATCAACTCACCAACATCCTCTGAGCTGTAACATTTTTTGTATCTCTTTGAGATCTTTCATCTCTTAAATGATTACTATTCCATAACCAAAATGCTGATGAGGCAGTTTTGGAAAAGTTAGCACTATCGGGTGAGCTTTTATATGCTCATTATTTTCACTGCATAAGGGCTTCAAAGTTTAAACGGGTTAGGGGTATAAGGGTGAGAGTGTTGATTAATTGGGTTAAGGGTATTATTAGATAAGTTTAATTTGCAGAAAATTTTTGGATGGCTGAGAGTGTTGATTAAAAGGGTTAAGGGTATAAAGGTCATTATGGCTAAGATGAGTGTATGGGCTGTGTTAGTGTTTGGTCAAATTCTAATAATGGACACTTAAAAAAAGCACCAGAAACATTTTGATAGTATTGGTTATTGGTTTGTTATGAAATTGTGGGATAAAGTATGCTGAGCTGGTTGCAATATGGTATGGACTTGAACATATGGCCGGTAAGCTGTGCCTGTGAAATGTGGCAGAGTCAACATTTTGGTCAAAATAAAAGTTGCAAAAGGAAGCAGCAGGTGGTCAAAGGAAAATTTTGGGTTCACAACTGTATCGGAATGCTTTAAGGTGTACTAAAACCTTTATTAACCAAAGAAGGTCCTATTGGATTATTATGTTCGAAATGGGCTTAGTATTTTGAATTGGGCCAGGAGAATTCGGGGCAGGAACAATACTCATATTTCCAATATTGCCCAACCGGGTGTTTTGATTGTGGGTAAAAGTTTGGTTGTATTAAATGTGATGATGGGCCGTAGGGATAAATATTGTTGAACAAACGAAGTGTATTGTTTGAGAGGTTGGAACACATGTATCTGACTTAAATGATTAAGGATGCATTTAAATACCTTTGACTAATTTGGTATTTTACTTCTTTGCTTCTTTAAAAAAAAAATTAAACACATATTACCCAGTTGACCTTTTTTGATAAAATATAACTTTAATGAAATACGTAATTGAATTTATAGAAATTATTTATAGATTTAAACTTTTTATACCGGTTTGAAACAAGGATACTTAATCTGTAAATTATATATTGATATTGTGTAACCCCTTAGCATACGGGGTACTTAAACTAATTTATAATATTTAATACATATAGTTACATTTAATTTACTTACCTATTTTTTACCATATCTTTTTCTATTATTATATTTTTAAATCAAATCAGAAGATTTTATCTTTACGTAATCTATTTGTGTAAATACTAAATTTCCTAAAATTTAATTGCATTACTCTCAAAAAGACTAATAACTAACAACTATTTTAATATGTAAGATTTGAATTTTCTGGTGTTAGAACCACAAGTTGCTGAAGTGTAAATTTTGATGCTAGCCTATCGTTGTATTAAGTGCATGACATGTGTTCTATAAAGTTTTTGCCTTCAAAGGATGAAATAGCGATCCTAGGGATGTTTTGTACTTGAAACAACCGATTTTCACTCATTACCAGTTGTATGTCGCTTTATTAAGAGTAAAAACCAAAGATGGGGATGGCAAACCTACAAATAAAACAACAAATGTGATTTATAAAGAAATCTTTAACGAAATGTGATTTTTCATATTCATTTATTTCAATTCATTGTAATTTAATATATTTATCTTAGTAATGGAACGTTTCTTTCATTTAAAAGTTTATGTCGACTCTGTTAAATAATATATAATTATTGTGAGATCACCCGTGTAAAGGTTAGCATTTTTAAGTCAATTACAATTGCAAATGATTTCCATGCTTTAACGTTATACTATTCACATATAGCTTTATACCTTCTGTTTTATTTAATTGTTTATATGATGCTTCAAAAATTAAAAATTTGACTTTTCACCAGAAAAAAAAACTCATTACAATAATAAAGCTTTAATGCATTGAGCAGCTCTCAATTTGTTTTGGTTTGAATTGATTTTGTGTATTTGGTTGTTATAGGTATTCAGTTGGGAAACATGCTTTCATAATAAGGGACCAAAAGATGACTGATTTCGACCTAAACGAGAAGTTTTTGTTTCGATTCCCAACAAAAGGTTCTAAGGTTACACCACCATTTCAATCTCGGGAGTCTATGTGGAAAGATTATTGCCCAATTGTGTTTAGGTACTACTTTACCTCAATTGATAGAATCTTGAATTTAATTTTGATGGGTTTTTTTGTTAAAATTATAAATGAATCCCAGACATTTGTGGGAGTTATTCCAGGTGGATCATACTATATGTTAAATTTATTGGAATGATCTCTTGGTGAGCTTTTTTAGCTGCGAAATGTTGTTAGCATCTTTTACTCGACACAAGATGATCGGTATATGATCAAAACTGTGAAAAAGTCAGAAGTTAAGGTAGAAATATTATTTTAATTGATTGTTCTCTGCGCTTAAAAATAAGGTTTATATATTAACTGTATTTTCACTTTGTCAATAAGTAATTTATGTAATATGTTACTTTATTTATTATTTATACACTTTGTGATATTAGTGTGGGGTTTGTTGTTTCCCCCTTTGTTGTAATGGGTTCATCTAATCATCTCTCCAGAATTTCTTTGGTTTTAATATATTTACCTTGCCTTTTTCAAAAGAATAAAACATACCTTTCGGGGCCATGCCATGTTATTCTATCATTTACGAACATGTTTCTTCCACTTGAAGTGTGACATACCATTTACGAACATGTTTTTTCCATTTAGCTAATATTTGATGGAAGATGCAAAGTTAAAAAAAATGGTAGCATGGAGCTCACTTGAGATGTTATATAAACATTTGAGATTAATAAAATTTAAATATCCAACCCGTGAGTATTCGCGGGTGATAACCTAGTCGATCTATATATACGATATATGTACACTCAATGAATAGGAATTCTCTCATTTTCTATACTTCTCATTGTCTCTATATTGTCTATAGTATCCTTTACATATTAGATGTTGCTATTAGGCCGTTGTTTTACAACACGTTATCAGCACGAAAGTGCTCGAATCATCATTGGTTTTAATCGTTGATTAAAGTCTCGTTTGACCCATGGCGTTGATGATGTTTTGTTGATAAAAGTTTTGGTGGTCCGAGGTGTTTCCAACGAAGATTGGATTTCGTAGACATGGCGATTGAAAAGTGATGGAGATACTATTTCCTTTAGTTATTTCAAGGTAAGTTTTTTTCCACCATACATGTTTATCTACATAAGGTACTACTCTTATACCTATATTGTTTCTTGTTGAATATGCCTTATCTTTTCAACTTGATTTTACCATGATAAGAATAATCGTTAACCAGAATGAGATTTTTGAAAGTCGGTTGAACATGGGATGTTCAAATCCTACTCATAATTTTCATTTTCATTTTCAATTACCTTTTCTAGAATAAATGATCATCACGGTATTGAAAAAAATAGGAAATATAAGTTTAATATATACATGGACACTTGTTATTTGTTATTAATTTATTAAGTCTAATCTTATCTATTTGCTAGTTATATTGCAAGCTTATTCCTTGGTTTAGAAATTGATATATAGTTTGATAAATTCTTTTTATGCATGTTTAATAGATAAACCTTGAAAAGAAAAGTTGTATTATGCTATCCATGATCTTGCATTTACTTGTTGATTATATTATTTATGTATATTTTAAAGTTATAATATATAACTGATGAGTGTGGATTGAATATTATTAATTATAAAATTAATTCCGATTTCCTCATCATTAATTCATGTTGATGTATATTTACCTATTTTTTCTCAATTTACGAAATGAGTAACTAGTAATTAAATAGCATTTTATTGTTGTTCTAATAAATTGCTTTTATTATATTTTATGGTTAGTAATTAAATAGCCTTTTATTGTTATTAATATATATGATGTTGGTTAATGCTTAAAAATTAAAATCATTAAATGTCTTTTTTCCCCATCATGTAGTTTTATTCATTCTTTATTAATTTTAATTAATTTTTACGTTACAAATTTGATTAATTCTTATTACTGTAAATGATTTTTAATATCCATTTAATTACAATCTTAAATGATATGGAGTTATGAACATGAATAGTCACAATATTCATGACATTAAATGATATGGAGTTATGAACATGAAGAGTCACAATATTCATAAAACTAAATGATATGAAGTTAGGAACATGGATAGTCACAATAATACTATTTTTTTTATAGAAAATTAGGTAATTTACAATTTAATTTAAGAGATGATGATTTTAAAATTGCAGTACGAAATTATAGACACATTATATCTCTTACTTGTTGGCTTTATAGTTTATACTGTTCAAATAATATGTTTATGTATGCATTAATCATATTTCATAATAACGTTTAATGGAGATGATTTTGTAGTATACAATAGTTGTCAGATTATTATACTATGAAAAAGTCTGTTTAGTATTTAATATGTTCATGTACATTCACTTCTGATGTGTAATACTTGTATTTGACATATAAATTTTAATGTGATTGTTCGTAACAATTTAACTAGAAATACAATACGATAAGTGTAATGTTTATAGTGTTCTTATTTGATATATAAGAATAAGAAATTTGATGTTTTATATGACATTACATGATATGTTATCATATAATTTTTAATATGTTTGATGACAAATTATAGCTATATTTTAGTAGTAAAAAAAATCATATATTGATTTACTCGTCTTTCTTTATAAATGTTATCTTACTATTAATCATGATGTATGATTTTATTGTGGTTTTCATCATATATCAACTTTGCCCTTTATAGAACACCACTAATTTGAAAGCTAACGCACACGATGTCGATATATTAGAGCATAACTGTCACACCCCAACCGCATAAAACAACAATCGCGGCGGAATCGTCGGGGAGTGTTGTAACAGAATCATTGTTTCATAACACACGGAAATTTGAAGTTTTGTTTTATTTAAAGATTAACCATTTACATTGTCTTGAAATTTAAACAAACAAGTTAAACATAGCCTATCATAGTTATTAACTCACTAGGGCCTCTTCCAGTCCTAAGTGAGCATGCATCCAAGCAATCAACATTATTCAACAACACCTGTGTTGGTGCATGCGTCTGTCGACTTCGTCTTGTATCGAGTCTTATATGTATTTAGATAGATCAGGGCACGAAATACGAGAAAATTTCAAATATAGGGTATGTGACAGTTTCAAGCGAAATAACATTTAGTGATTCCGCTTGAAATGATCATGACCTGTTCAAGCGAAATCACCTGATGTAATTCCGCTTGAAACCTGTTTCCGCTCGAAATGTGATTTCGCTTGAGCCTGTTCAAGCGAAATCAGAACCCTATATATATATGTCCAAGCGAAATCATTTGGATTCTTTCCGGTTTGTGCAACGAAGTGCTGCCGAAGTGTCGTCTCGCTGTAAAACGTTATAGAATCAATAATACGACGGTTTAAGGTGATATTCTTGCTGAATTGACCTCAGAATGTCTGTTTCCACCTTTCATTCAAAGTAAAACTCTTCTGATCGACTCGTTCGGGTCTGAAAACGATCCTACAAGTGGTATCAGAGCTCAGGAAGAAGAGTTCATACCAATTCAGCTGCAATTTCTGATTTCTACATCTTCTTTTTCAAAATTTAAAACTTTTCACGGTTAAAATCGGCTAAAATTTTCACAGAATGTGTGCATTAGTGTTTTAACAAAGCCTTAAATGTTTCAGGCCTAAAATCGATCTAAAACTGGTAATTTTCTTGATTCCGCTTGAAAACAGCTTGAGAATGATGACATCAGCAGTACTTCAAACGGAATTAGCAGGTTGATTCCGCTCGAAATCCTGATTCCACTTGAAATTTTCTGTTGATTCCGCTTGAAACTTTCTATTCCGCTTCAGTTGGTTATTTCGCTTGGGTGATTCCGCTTGAGTCACTGATTCCGTTCCAAGTTCCTTATTCCGCTTGAAAGTGTTGTGCATTCAAGCGAAATCAGATATTTCGCTTGAAAGGATTTTTCGCTTGAACTTGGTTATTTCGCTTCAAAGTTGTGATTTCGCTTGAAAACATTGTTTGACAATTTTTGAAAAACCGAAACATGGACGAGGAATTCTACAATGCATTCGCTACCCCAGTTACCCCGATTACTCTTGCACAGAATACGATGTTGGAAAATGAAACGGGGACTATGCAAAAACCGCCTAAGCTCATGAATATCGAGGAGTATAAGGGTTGGGAAGGGCGTTTTGAGAATTAGGTACAAGCTAACTATTTGGATGCTTGGGAATGTGTTGAGACGAAATACGTTCGACCGATGAATGATGATGAAGAGATTATAGCAATTAAAGATCTGAGTGCTGATAATAGAAAGAAATACAAAGATGAGAAAATGATGCTAAGTCTATTACAACAAGCTGTGAAGGAAGATATCTTGGTTTTATTGCAATACAATGGAACTTCTTATTCAATTTGGAAAGCTTTAAGATCGAAGTTTCATGGAAGCCAAGAGATGGTCAAGAACAAGAAATCACTTTTGAAGAAAGAGTTTGATCTGTTTCGTGGTTTGAAAAATGAAAGTACAAAGCAAATCATTGAGAGATACTGCAATTTGCTAGCTAACATGAAGAGGTTGAATATCGAGAAAGATAATGAAGAGTTGATTGAAAAGCTAGCTGATGCATTGCCTTTTGAGATTTGGGGTACATATCTCATGATGTTGAGAAACAAGAAAGGTTTTAGTAATCTGACACTGAGCAAGTTCATTGAAAAGATTGAGGCTCAGGAGATGGAACAGAGAAAGGTTTTAAGAATGAAAGATTTCGACGGTGAACAAGACATTGGTCTTTAAGGTGGTGTCAGTGAAAAATTCACCAACCTATCACCAAAGGTAGAGACTGCATACAATGCAAAGAGTTCATCAGGAAGTTCTTCAAAAGGATCAAACAACAACACAAGTTTTTCATCATATCCTTCATTTGATCCGAACATTTCAACAACAAAGAATGGCAAGAAGCTACAATGCAACATTGTTTTGAATCTGGAGAATGATGAGGATTATTCAGCAGAAATTGCTAAGAGCCACATGTCTTTGTTGGGAACAGTGTTGGAATCATATGGTAGTTTTGTTACAGGTCGGATCGGGAATCCAATGCTTACAAAAGAGGATTACGATCAAATAGATGCTGAAGAGATGGAATTGATGGACATAAAGTGGTGTTTGGCAAGTGTGTTGAGACGAGCTGAGAAATTTAATCAGATCACAGGAAGAGATGATTTACGTGAAGCTAATATTTCTACTGATGGGATTTTAACATGTTTATCAAAGTAATTTCATCCATATGAAATAAAAACGCAGTGGAAATAATATTTAAAACATGTTTCCTTTTAAGATATAAATTTCATTTATAAGCAAAATCCCAAAACCCGGATCCATATATGAACATGCATACTATCAAACACAACCATAGGGTGTTTAGTATACTACCTTCTTGGAGTAATAGGATGATGAAACAGATGATGATTCTTGAAATGGTCGTCCTCAAGAGTAGAAGACCTCAAGCTTGTATACCCCAAGCTTCCAACAAACACCACGAGATTAGCTAGGATTTTAACACTAATGGTCAAGACCCGAGCACTTGAGAAAATGCCCTATGGTGGCCGAAATTTTTAGAGTAAAATTACTAGTACCTCATATTCATTTGGTCATCCAATTCCTTTTATAACCATGAGAGATGTGCACCTCTTTTTGGGTCAATCACCAAGCTTCTTCCACATGCATGTGCATGAGAGTTCATTGGACCAAAATGGTCTTGGAAAGACCATCCAATCAAATCCTCTCGAACACATGCAAAAGCATGAACTGTGATTGGACGAAGATCTTATCTTGGTAAGACAAAAAAAGGGGGGGGGGGCACTTCTTTATTTTATATAAAAAAAATCAGATTTCTTTTATAAAATTCAAGTCTTGGTTTATATATTTATAACTTTTATAAATATAACACTACATAAATGCAAGACTTTATCCAACCTTTTAAAATGTTATTTAACCCATTAAATAACAAAATAAAATGTTCTCTCAAAATAAATTATTCATATAATTTATTGGTTTCTCAAGTGTAATTATTTAGAACACCAATTTCTAAACATTGTAAGTGTTAATATTTATTTGTTTGATCATATCACAAATAAATAGTATAAGTGTTTGTCTAGCTTGTATTTGGGTATGACTCGACTTGGACATAACGTACTAGCCACATCAATTTAATATGTGTCTTGGGTATACAGAGTCCAACAATCTCCCACTTGCACAAGATACATAGAAGATTGATGCAAGCAGTAAATGACGCCTAACTACGGTTTACTACCCCCAATACGTATGACTATATTTACCATTCAATAACATCATCCCTTTCAAGTCCCTTACTCGAACATGATTTAGGTGAATCTATCATTTATCCTTTCGTTACAGATGTCATGTTAAATCCAGAGACATAGAGTGATCACTCTCTGTTGATTTAACTTTAGCAGGCCTTAGACATCTCACTCTCAACAAATAAGAGGAACAAATCCCTTCTTGACTACATACGCCTCTCACAATCACCTCTACCACACCTGAGTTTAGCCTTATGTACTGCCTTATTACAGACAACGAAGAACTAGGTCAAGGTATAGTACTTGGTGAATATCAAGACCCAATATGTATCTCAAGTCAGAGGATACTATGATATTCTCCTTTACTCAAATTTACTTATGATCAATCACAAATGATTCCATGCAGTAATATTTGAGAGCGAGTGTAACAACCCGCACTCTCGTGCGTTGTTACTACTCGATATACTCGTTACGCCTAGCACCAGAGATTCGGATCATAATGTAACTATATCGCATACATCGCTATTCGAAGGATAATCGCATATTTTCGCAATACATTATCGCTACACTACATCACATCACAAACACTAACACTCACGATGACATTGGGTGAGGACCTATTCTACCCTCCTCGGTGGCCGTGATGTGTCGAAACACAGACAATTAACGCTAACAAGGACTCTTGAGTGAGTGGTACCCCGTCAGTCATTGTGGCACAAAACGCAATAACGTTCACGACGACATCAAGAAAGGACCTATACTACCCTCCTTGATTGCCGTGAAACGTCGCTAATAATCGCATACTCGAATCGAAAACCAATTGTTATTTCGAAACTTTGAAATATGGATACGTAAATACGACCCCTAGTGATATATATACATATATAATAATGATATAAATTAACTATAGAAAGCATGTAGTCCAAAAAAAAACTATCGCAACGCTCGAAAAACGGAGATTTTCCCCGCGCCGGAGTGGCCATCCGAATGGACAGCCTCATCCGAACGGATGGGCCATCCGAACGGATGAGGCATCCGAACGGATGAGCCATCCGAACGGATGGGCCATCTGTCACACCCCGAATTTCCACGTATTACCGGTGGGCCCGGTAGGGGAGTATAGTGACGTGGTTGGCAACACAATAGTCAAACAACACAATATTTAAATGCACAGCGGAAGCAAAGTATAGATTCATTTCAACCAAACATTATTGTAACATTAAGTATCACAAGTAGTTGAATATAAATCCACAGGTAGATTAAAATAAAAGTAAATAGTGTTCAACAGTCTATGACATCCAAGCTTGCGAGACTTATGGTCGATGCTAGGAGAAAAACCAGCCTATTACGCGTAGTACCTGCACTTAACCTTTTTGAGAAAATACGTCAGTTTACACTGGTAAATACAATCAACCGACTCATTTTGAAAAGAGTTTAAGAAAATGCATTTAAGGCACAAGGCACAAACAATATTTTATTACTTGGGATAATTATTTGAATATAATACTTGTAAAGGATTTACATGTTACTTATGCATTCAGTAGCCCGGATCGAGCCGGGTTAAAGATCAATAGACACACCACATTATGTATATGACACACCGACAGGCGTACGCCTACGCCCCGTGCTAAGGTCGTGGCCATTTCGTAAAATGATGCCAGGGATATCCGGGACACGGTCATTAACCCCCCAAAAGCTTTAAGCAAACAAAACAATTTAAACAAGACATCTCAATACTTTAACCATCATACAATTAAAGATTCAATGCCCGACCAAGCGGTATTTTATATACCGTACCCCAAGCCCGTATAGGGAAAATAAGTTAAAAGTATTTACCTGAGCAAGTATAAATCACAATCAGCGAGTGCAAGTATCTTTTACTGGTTCTCCTAATCTGGAACGAAGGTTTATAATAACCTATTAAAATCCTAACGGGTCTTTGATTAAGTCTAAACTTAGACCGGTTAGTTTCAAAGGAATATACGGTTCGAACGCATGATTAAGCGAAGACCGGATAGAATGTGATTTAGACCCGACAAGTTTGAAGACTTACTTAATATGGGTATATTATACACATTCTAGATTTTGAGATAAAACCGATAAGGTTTGACCCGTTTCGGCTAATTTATGTAAACTGGTTACATAAACCGAACCGAACGCGCATGAAGCGTAACGGGTAACCATAAGAGTCCTAAACAGGTTTCCTAGGTTAACATGCCTTAAATATGTTGTGATATCAGTAGGATACCTTCCATTATGCCCAAAACAAGTTTAATCTTATAATAAGCCCTGTAGGGGTATTTTGGTCATTTTAAAGATTATAAAAGGGATCAATTAATCTTCTGTGATCCGCGTCTGAATAAATCAGTAAAGTAGTTTATTTTAACTTGGTATATCAGTTG
>JARYGA010027420.1:0-45886 GCA_030545235.1 Helianthus tuberosus
CGGTGCTAAAATGAAATGGATCAAATAATGGCAAAAAGAATTTAGAAGCCGTTTGCTTATAAATCAGCTTTTATTGCGAATCAAAATGATAAATGGATCCGTAATTGTATTACGGTCGCATAGAAACAAGAATCACGTAATTCGGATAAGTAGATCGAGAGTTATGAAACTTTTAAGTTGGAATTTTGGATGAAAAACATAGCTGGGTGACGGGTGGTCCATAGGACAACCCTTAAGTGGTTTAAAAAGATTAAAATTCCATGCTTTACTTGGTTATTTGCTTGAACTTAGTAACTACGAGTGTTCGTGTGTTTTGCAGGTAAATCGTTGAATTCGGTGCATTTAGAACGCTCAGTCATGAAACAAGCAAGGAGGATAATTATTTTTAATAATATAACATCATCAATTCTATCATCTTTGGATGGCAAGTGGGGAGAATTAATTCTCATGATCATCACAAAGAGACTTGGTCTTTATTATGATATTTCATCAAAATGGAGGCTACAGAAAAGATTATTATTGAAAGGAGGCATCACAAGAATAGATATGCAAAAAGCTGACATCAACATATATAAATTGGTGGACGGCAGACTTGTGTGGAGATCATGTGCACATGAGGGGGTTTCATGAAAACAACATTAAATCTTCATCATCAATTGTCATAACATCACGTGGACTTTCTTCATTGGGCCGCCAACACAACACAATTATCCATCATCAATAGTGGGCGGCACATATATGACACACATGTGGGCCGAACTCTAGTGATATTGGGGCACATGGGCGACAGACCATCTAGGGGGTTTCGAAACTTGTGAGCTGACTTGTGGAGTTGTTGGATTGGGCCGCACATGGCATCAAGAGACAACATCACGTGCACATCTTGGACTTTGAAGGAGAAGTTGTGGATTGTTATTATTGGGCCGATTTTTATGAGAAGAGAGCACACCATTGTGCCGCCAAACAACAGCAAACATCATCTGCAACATCAAAATCATCATCAATTCACGTGAAGGGAGCTCAACATTATCAAATTAAATCACGTGAAATGGAGGCAGCCAAGAAAGTCAACAATATCCATCATCATCATAATTGACGGTAGACTTTTGAGAATGGGCCGACATCAGTTGACATATTATCATGTGAAGAGATTGGAGGGACTTGACTTTTCATTAATAACATCATCATTATCTCGACGGCAAGAAGAAATATCAACCTACCACCGTAAATTACGGTCCTACCGTAATTTACGGTGGACCTGGATTTCGTTTGTTGGCTACCGTAAATCAGACAATACACACCGTAACACATTTAAGTCCACCGTAAATTACGGTGGAGCCGTAATTTACGGTGGTGGCTGCGTGAAAAAGTGTAACTGCCACATTAAGTGAGTTTTGATGGTGTCTTTTCATTTGGCTCATCATTGGACGGTTTTGGATCATCTTGGGGGCGAATTTTGGCTACTTGCTTGGTTTTTGAACAATTCTTATCATCCGGTTTGTATTTTCGATTCGTATGAACATTGGTTTGATTATGATGATGATTCACCGAGCCATGTCTGGCTAAACTCTTCGGTGATCATCTTAGGTGAATGTTTCTTGAACTTTTGTGTGTTTTATTTCTGAATTTCTAGAATGATAACTTGCGTTGCTTGAATATCATGGTGTATGTTTGATTGCTTGTAACTTGTTAATCGATAGTGCAATTTCTAGTCTTAATCGTACGTTTTTGGTGCCGTTGGCAATCGAGATATCACGGGAAGGGTTAGGGTTGGTTATTGATTAATTGGTCATCGGGAAACAACCTCGCGTTTATATAATCCGAGTACTTTGTCCCCTTTTATCACTTCAATCATCTATACACGAGTTATGTCTATGTAACTCTTTCTAGTTGGAATTACACACAATTGTTTAAAGAAACTGAAACCTAAGATGATCATTGTTCTCTCCTAATCTGTTTTAAAACCTACATTCGATTTGCCATTAGTTTAATTTAGTTTTCTCAAACAACAATCCAAATCATTGAGTTTAATTTTCTACAAATTAGATTAATTATAGTATAATTGCAAGGCTATATAATTGACATATTTTCCACATACTCCCTGAGTTCGATACCCTATTACCGCTATCTATAGTTGTATTTGGGATTAAATTTGCGTGACCCACGACAATCACGTCAAATTTTGGCGCCGTTGCCGGGGAGTAGTGCGCAACGTGTGTCATTTTTGTTAGTTTTGCTTTGTTATTTTCGGGTTTACACTGGTGTGTTTAGTGTGCAGGTTCTACAGGTGCATGCATACTAGAGGCTCTCACAAAGCTTCACCATTGTCATTTGATCCGGAAATCGAAAGAACACTAAGGCAGAACCGAGTTTTACTACGCGAAAACATAATCATTGGTTCACCCACTTCACCCATTACACCAAGAAACATCATGGACGAACCACAAATACCACCTACAACGGGTCAAACGACCTCATCATTCATTCCTACATCCACACAACCATCACCCAACACCACTATTCCAAATTCCACTACAATTCCTACTCCAATCCATGAAACTACATCAACCAACACCACACAACCGAACACTAGTCAAGTCGAACCTACTCTCACCTATAGCCCTTCCGCCACAATCCCACCACTATCACACTTCTTTCCTCCATCTACAGGTCAATCATCTTCTCATTATTCAATACCACCAAATACGACCATTGTCCATACTACCTCTACGATTAGACCATCAAACCAGTCGGGTTTTCAATACTCGACCATTCCATTTGGGCAAGCTTCGGGTATAGGGGGAGATGGATATGAGGAAGGATACGAAGAATTTGAGGGTTATGATGAGGATGGATATTTTTACGAGGGTTATGGTGATCAAGTGGAGTTTAGGTATTTGCAAAGTCAATCTCAAGGGATGGCAAGTGTTGGTGGAATGCCACAACAACAAATTATACCACAACACATTCGGCCAAGACCACAAGGGCCACCAATACAACCACCTATTCCATTGCAACAAGTCCGGCCACAACATGTACAACAACAATTTCAAAGACCACCTCAACGCCCACCGATGCGACAAAAACAGTTTCAACAACCAATCGCACCACAAGGGCAAGTACCAAGGCCAAATGGTCCTATGATTCCGAGAGGTAGGTATGGTGTACCAAGGAGACACCTTAGGGAAAATGTGAGGGGCATTGAAGCACATTTTCGGCCGGTAATCACGCAAAACCCTTCACCGGTAGTCATTCCTCATAATGATCAAGGGCGAACATTTGAAGTAAGAACCAATTCTTTGCAAAGTTTACCAAAGTACAAGGGGTTGGCAAATGAGGATCCTTATTTTCATTTAGAGGCTTATGACTCTATTTGCAACACTCTTGGGAGTCAAGGGTTTTCAGCCGACGATATTAAATTGGTTTTGTTCCAATTTTCTTTGGAAGAGAAGGCGAAAAAATGGTTCTACACGTTACCCTCAGAATCCATATATACATGGGGGGAGATGCAACAAACCTTCTTGGATGAGTTTTACACCGCCCAAAAGACCAACGATGCAAGGAAGGGATTGAGAAGCTTTCAACAACAACATGGTGAGATGTTTCATGAGGCATTCGAGCGTTACAATATGATGATTAAAAACTGCCCTCACCATGGAATTGAATTGTGGGAGTTGATGAATGCCTTTCACGAGGGGTTGAGTGCCGAAGATGCACGTGACTTGATGTCTATTACTGGTGGGACTTTTGGAACAAATTATGAGAATGATGACTGGGAGTTTTTGGAAAGCATGGCAACTACATCAAAGAGGAAAGCTCAAGCCTCAAGAAGAGCCCGACCAACCATTTCCCGACCTCAAGTGCACGCCATAGATGACGGTAATGTTCAAACTACTAACCAAATTTATGATGTGTGTGCTTTGTGTAATGAGATAGGTCATGCGGCTGAAAATTGCCAAGGGATGTTGGACGGGCAATACGAGGAAGTCCATGCGGTTCAAGGTCAAGGTCAAGGAGGGGGTGGTAGAAATTACTACAACATGAACTCTAATACTTACCACCCCGGGTTGAGGAACCACCCGAATTTTCGTTATGGGAACCCTTCTAATCAAGCTAACCCGAATTTCCAAGGAAACCATGGATTTCAAAGGCAATATCAAACGGGTCAAAGCTCTTCGGGTGGAAATGAGATGATGGAGATGTTGAAGGCGATGCAAAGTGAAATGCAACGAATGAACCAACGTGATGAGGTTCGGATGCAAAAGGACGAGGTTCGTGACAAAAGCATCCAATCGTTGACCACTCAAATGGGTCAACTTGCAAGTGACGTGGCGATGTTAAAGAAAGCAAAAGGCCAGCTACCGAGTGATACGGTGCCAAATCCCAAGAATATAAAAAGCATTAACATCAATGTGGTAAGCACCGTTCCTAGTACCGAATTTAATGAAAAATGTCTAACATCTTCTTGTCAAGTGAATGCAGGTTTGGAAAAATATGCCGAAGTCGAGAATGATAAAGAGTGTGAAGCGCCAATCGTGCCTATCCGTGTGGGAAAATTAAAAATCCCTCACGCATTGTTGGACTACGGGGCAAGCATGAGTGTGCTACCGAGCGATTTATACGATATGTACGACTTTGGTCCACTTGAAGGTATAGACACCATGGTGAGCTTGGCGGATGGAAGTTGGAGGCGTCCACGGGGAATGGTTAGGAATGTTAAGATTCAGTTGGGAGAATTGGAATATCCGGTGGATTTTCTAGTTTTGGACTATGCTTCTACCAACATGGCATCACAACAAAGGGTGATTTTAGGTCGACCGTTTCTCTATACGGCAAATGCTCAAATTGATTGTAGAGAAGGAATTATTACCATGACCGAAAGGAACCGTAAGTTGAAGGGAGCGATTGATAGATTGAAGGGAGCGCTAGAGAGTAGGGTTAGCCTGAACAGATCGATAGCATAATGATAAGCGACGCATAAAACGATGTAAAGTACAAGTGGTTCGGACAGTAGTTCAATCGGATGGTAGTCCGATCGGACAGGCGGTCGTGCGAGTGGTAGTCCGTTTGGACGGTCGTCCGGTCGGATGACTGTTCGAGTGGATTGTTTCTTCCTTTGAGAAGGATGTGTTTGTGTATGATGGCCTGACTTTTTAAGTTTTCGTTGTAGTATTTTGAAAACACAGAAGTATCTCTACCTTTTAGGTCGGTCGATCGGACGGTCGTTCAATCGGACGGCAACCCGTTCGGTTGGGCACTTCAGTGAGAACAAGTTCACAGCAGGGTGTCACTCGATCGGGCGGTTGTTTGATCGGGTGGCATCCTTTGTGCATTGAACATGTTGAAAATTGTTTAAGTGTTGAAGTTTCGAAACATCACATAGTCGGATGGTCGGTCGATCGAGTGGTAACTCGATCAGACTGCAATCCGTTCGGTGTTCCAAAACTCTTGAAGCTTGATTTGAAAACTAAGGTGGGTCCAAGGTGCAAGTCGTATGGGTGGCCGGTCGTCCGGGTGGCTGTCCGTTCAGACAGCAGTCCGTTCAGACGGCACTCCGTCCTGGTTGACCTGTTCGTCTTACACTTGGTTGTTTTGATAGTTTGCCATTTTATCGAGATGTGCTGATATCGTGCTAACCAACAGAACTCCATCCTAAGCTCTAGTGACCCGATCGAACAGGAAACACCCAAGTTCGGTCAGTCCACCGGTTCAGGACGATTGTTCTTGGTTAACCCGGAATCGATAATCTCGTGGATTGAGTACGGTTCTTGAACCAACACAACCACAATAATGAGTAGTAAGTCGGCACAAGCTCCGATTCTATCGGTTTTGAGTGCATTGAGTGTAAAAGAGTTGAAAAAAAGTTGAAAAACCATCTTTCAATCATTTTTCTTGTGAATATGTTTAGATCTATGGAAGATCCTTGTTTGTTTATGTGGAAATCGGTTAGATCCAAGTTGTTCTTGGTGGATTGAGGCCAAAACATGAAGTTCTTCAAGAACACATGTGATGTTTTTAGGGTTTTGATTGCTAAAAATAGTGTTATAAAGTCATAAACATGTTTTAAATTGAAAGCCGAATTCAAACAGCTTCTGATCAGAATTTACAGCCGACTTGTATTGGCTGTAACGTGGACATAACATCACAAGAACATGTGTTTCTTGAGTCTAAAATGGAATTCCAGGAAATATCTTTAAAACCCCACTAGAATTGCATTTTTCGACAAAAATTGAGCGTTTGATGAATTTTTCCGTATCGAAGGTTCAAGCTGCGTTTTCTGGCAGAATTTGCAGCCCATTACGAATGTCATAACTCAATTTAGGCTTTTAGTTATGATCTCAATTTTTTACTGTAGATAGCTTTAAGTGATTACAAAAATCTCGAATTGGAATTTCGTCAATCGGATAAACGATAAATTTTAAATGAATTTTTTCGTAAGCTGCAGTCAGAAGTGACGAAAATGATTGCAGCTTATTTAATGAATTTTTACGATTTTTTTTGTAAAGAGTTAGATCTTGAAATTCTAACACAAGGCCTAACCCTCCGAGAGGTACGTCACATAAAACAATCATAATTTTTGAAGACTTGTAAACAGGTTAAACAGGTCACAAAAAACAGCCTATTTTCAGTGATATGAACTTGGCTTGATTGGGTATCCATAGGAACGCCTAATAACGTGATAAAAAAGGGGGGGTTTCATTTATAGATGAAAACTCATAGATGTCGTGTAATAAATAGTGTGTCTTTGATAATAGATGGGTTTGCCTAAGTGAGTTACTGAACGCAAATTTGCATTTTGTATGATTAAGGGTAAATGACTTTTATAAGTCATATCAACCAATGATGAAGTCGAATAGTAGATTCGACATAGAATTCGTAAGATGGAATAGCCGTATGTGATAATGACTAATCTAACCCTCTTACGAATTATGATTATAGTTTGACGCTTGACAAGCTAGGTGGAGACTTGGAAAGGAACCGGGTCAAACGAATCAAGTGTGAAGGAAAAACGTGTTTCGGATGCAAGGTAAGTGAAACTTACACCCCCTACTAGAATAATTGCTTACTTTATGAGTATAAATACGATAAAGATAATACGGGAAACATCGATTTCCGACGCAATTGATGTGGGTCGGACTAATATAAACAATAAAAACCATGAGTTATGGTAAAAAAGGTGAAATGGTAACTTGGTCATGAAAGGACTAAGAAATTGTGAGTTTTCGATAAGATTACCTTGTAGTGTAATCTAATATTAAGAAAAAGGAAAAAATGGAATTTGGTCAAGTGTTGACTAATATAAACCGAAGTTAAAAAGGAACTCATGGCGTAAGCCGAAATGGGCTAAATAAGTAAGGAAAGGGATTTAATGAAAGGAAAATCCGAAATGGGTCGGATGGGCAAAGTGGTAACTAAAAACCATGTTTTTGCTATACATGTAAGAGTTTGGCCATATAGGCCAAACGGGTCAAATGGTGGTTGATGTGTTAAAAATGCAACATATAAATTTCATCAAATGAGGCATAAAAATAACTCTTTTTTAGTACTAATGTTGGAAAAAATGTGCTTTTGTCTTCCTTTTGTATTTTTAGGATTAAATGAGCTCAAATTAACAAAAGAAGCAAAAAGACATCAAAACCTAACATAAATACAAGAAAAGGAACAAGACGTGGCATGCCCGACCCCACGACAACATCTTCCCAAGCAAAACAAGAGATCAGAAGCCTGAACACGCCCCGTGCTCAGCCAGCACGGGGGCGTGCCCAAGTGTCAGCAGAAAAGACAAAGTGGTAGAAGCTTATATTGCCCACCACGGGGCCGTGCTCAGCGGACACGGGGCCGTGGTCAACTATAAGATTCGCACAATCCAGCAAATCTGCATAGTACAAAGATTCTTCTGCACCACGGGGTCGTGCTCAGCGGACACGGGGGTGTGGTTAACTAAAAAGACAAAACAACATTAAATGAAAAAAGAGAAGGATGTGGACACGGGGCCGTGCCCACTGGACACGGGGCCGTGCCCGAGCTCCTGTTCAGCCTATAAATAGAAGTGCTTGGCTCAAGCTCAAACCATCCCTTGGCACACCACCTCTCTCACACTTCACCCACCACCCACCACCACCATAACACCATCATCCACCACCATCATCCATTGTCCATCGTAGAGTGTGTGAGTCGTCTCGTGATCCAAGATTGATCGTAAGAGTTCTTGACAATCAAGGCTATGTTTGCCTAAGTCTCTTACATCACTTGGTGAAGACAAAGTGTCTAGTGTAATACTTTTTATTTCTAATCTTTTGCACTTTTTACTTGGTTTTGTATTAATGACTTTAATAACTAGTTGCTTATGTTGAAGGTGATCTTTCCTTATCGTTTGTCCGTGGTGTCTTGGCATTATTTTACTGTCTATATAAAATAAAAGATTTTCACCATTCATATCTCCACGGTCTATATGGAGGTATGTTGGCTACCTTGTCGGGGGTTAAGGGAACGGTTTGGTAAAGGTCTTGCCATTGTTCAGCGTTTAGAGGTCCTGCAATGGACCTGGGTCAAATTTAGTAGGACCTCCTTCAATACTTAACGGTATTGGATGGCGGGGGTCCAAACTCTTTGATCCCCTCATAAGTTAACTACTATTAATACTATAACCCGGTTATTTAGGACTGTATCCCTGCTGACTCAGACTACTTAGTCGAGGGTAACGTCACCTCCAAAAGAGGGGCCTACCATAATTTGCATTAATAACTTAATTAATTATCTTCTAATAATCCACCATTTTAGGATTGTATCCTTGCTGACTCAAACTACTGGGGTGAGGGTAACGTCACCTTCAAAAGAGGGGCGTACTACAATAACTAAGATAATCTCTTAAATATGTGCAAAAGTGCGGAAATAATCAAAGGTTACACTAGATACGAGTCGGAACCAAGTGATTCATCTTGTCTATCTGTTTTTCTTTTTATTTTATTTTTCAGCATTTAGTTAGTTTTTATTTTTCTTAGTTAAAAACATTTTTCTAAACTTTTTATTTTGATTAGACGTTGAGGATAAACCGGTACTAAAAGCTCTTGTGTCCTTGGACGACCTCGGTATCTTGCCAACACTATACTATGCTCACGATGGGTGCACTTGCCCATATGTGTGTTTTGTGTTAGTAAAATATCGTGTTTTATAAATTTAAAACTTGGCTAAAAATAAGTGTTAAAGGGGCTTAAAATATACACCTAATATATATAACACTTCACACGCATCAAGTTTTTGGCGCCGCTGCCGGGGACACAAGGATTTTAAGAAAGTTAGGAATCAGCGGCCTAATCGTTTTTCTTATTTTTCATTTTTTTTAGGATTTTTCTTAAATTTTCAGCTTCTGCAGAACTCAGCACGGGCCGTGCCCGCTGAACACGCCCCGTGCCCAATCATTGGAACTGCCAATCCTGTTTTAAGTCAGACAGTAAGCTGAACACGGGGCCGTACCCACTCAACACGCCCCCGTGCCCAAGTTTCAGTTACTGAAAACAGAACCATAAGATCCCGACGGTTGGTAATTTCTGACACAAACATGAGTGATACTGATACTTTTTACTTTCGGCACTCTTATGGTACTATTTGGTGTCAATTATGTGGTGGTAACCATAAAGAATTAGAATGCTTTTTTTCTAAATTATAAACCCCACTATATAGACCCATCATTTCCTAGTGTCCTTAAGAGGGGCGAAAGTAAAAATAATCCCTATCGCTCCCTCGAATGCGCCCAACCGGATATTCTAGGAGAAATGCTTCTCGATGAATTATTTCAACTAGAAGATCTAATTTTTAATTGGTTAAAAGAACTTAGGGAAGATTTCAATAATCTTTTCCAAGACAATAACCAAGAAGAGAGGTTGGAACCGCATTCAAACAACTTCATTGTTTCCAATGATACTTCTAACTCTAGTAAGGACTCGAGCGATAGTCGTCCCTGTGTCGATTGTGCCGTGAAGGACTCCCCAGCAACTTCGTTTGATGCATACATAGACCTGAGCGATTCGACATACACCTTCTTTAACGAGAGCACGGGAAAGGGTTGGACTTGTCCACCTACATATAGCATAGGAATCACCCTCACCGACAACCTCTTGCGTTCTCGTCTTAATCTAGATCAATTAAGGTATCTTAGGCACTTTGGGGTTGTTCCATCCAGTAAGGAACCGCCCGATCCGGAAAAGTTCCTTAAAAATAGACGCACTTCATAAAACAGTTTTCCGACACGGGGCCGTGCCCAGGTCAACACGCCCCCGAGTCCACCAAAAGATTTCCTTCTGACTTTTGTCAGAATACGGACAAAATGTGTCAGGATCTTGCCTGCACATGGGGCCGTGTCCAGCACGCTGTCGTTTTCTATAAATGCAGCCAAGAACCCTGCACATTTGGACCATCCAGGGACAGAGATTTGAAAGGATTTTCTGACTTACCATCCTAGGTATTTTCTAAAGGAAGTTTCTTACAACCATCTTGTCCTTTCCTCTTTTATCCATTGCCTTCTTCTTCATCTTTCTTTCACCAAGAACTCCATTAAAGCTTGATTTCAAGCTTTGTTGTGATGTTTATTGAATTTTTGTTCAAGGAATCTTGTTAAAAAATAAGTTACACAACATTGTTTTAAGTTATTTCTGCTCAAAAAGCTTCATAAGTTAAGAAAAATAATTTGAAACCCCAAGATTCCTTGTTCTAAAAATCTGCAGAAGGTTGAACACGGGGCCGTGCCCGCGGTACTGTTTCATTAAAACGAACTGTTTTTGGTTTGTTTTCGTAGAATGTCTAGCCAAAACATCGGAACCTCTTCTGCACACTCAAGGAACAGCCGACGGGAAAGGAGGCCATCGATTGAAGCAACTCTCGTAAGATACATAATGGTGCTACGTGAAGCACTTGACGAGATGACTTTAGTGGAGGAGGTCCTCATTGACCGTATAAATTATCTCTCGGTGGGGTTGGAAAACAGTTTCCAGGAAATAAACCTCTTGCACCAGAGGTTAAACATTCTGGTAACACCTCCCGTGGAACCAATCCTCCCTCAAGAGGATTGGAACCTCGCACTTGGAATCCAAAATCCTACCGGTTGGGACGACATTCTGGCAGAACCTCCTCTTGAAGAACTCCAAGAAATCCCGGTGGAAGTTACACCTCCTTAACCAAATGCTCATGAGCCCGCTTTTCTTCTCCCTAGGGAGATCGAAGAGTGGCTCGCTGATGTATGAGGAGCCCATACCCGGAGGAAGAAGTTGTTAAGCCACTTTTAACCGAGAGATCTATCTTTTCGGAAATTTTGCTAGTAGAATAAATAGTAGGCTAGAAACTTCTGGGATTGGATTTCTTGTGTCTCTTTGACCTAACTAGCTAATATTTTAATTTTTAGGACTATTATGTAATTCTCTCTATGATTAATGAATGATGGTTTTAGTTAAATTGGTGTTTTGGATGGTGTTGAAATGAATAAAACACACTTGAGATGGCAAAGGATGCAAGGGAAACTTGAACCAGCACTCTATACAGGAAAACAGAACCGTCCGACAAATTTCTTCGTTTACTGTAAGTTCGGCACGGGCCGTGTCCACCCAACACGGCCCCGTGCTGCACAGTCTGCAGAAAAAGACCCAGTTCAGGTAACTGGACACGGGCCGTGTTCACCCAACACACCCCCGTGTCCAGACTTCTGTTTCTCTTGCTTTGATTTTGTTACTGGCACTTGAACACGGGGCCGTGCCCGGACAACACGGAGCCGTGTTCAGCGCCCAGTAACACAAAATTTTTGCTTTTTTACACCTTTTTACACATTCAATCAACCTAAAAACTTATTTTTGGGACACATTGAGGACAATGTGTAATTTAAGTGTGGGGGGATGCTAAAACCTTGAATCTTGCAAGTCCTAAACACAAGCCTTACACAAAACTCTATTGGAACCGCTAATCACCCCAAAAATTTTTCAAAATTTTTCATTTTTTTTATTTGTCTAGGTTTAACTCGGGAAATTCAAGTTCTCAAAAAGGTTATATTTTTACAAATTTACAACCGATAGCGTCGTGATAAAAAGAACCAACATAAGAAAATTATGAAAAGGCATGACAAGCTTAGTTAAAATTTAATTATATATACTTGATCACATAAAAACCCATTCCCACAAAAGTGAGTTTTGAGCCTTTATTGAGCAAACACTTACATATCATTTGACTAAATGCTCATTTTCGTTTCTTGTGTGAATAGCCGCTTGGTTCTTACGACTCTAGAACTTGCCATGACGATACATTCTCGGTCCTTACCAACTTAAAACCCGAGTAAGTAAATGATGGAGGCATTAGGACTAACCTTTATATTTCTACACCATTATTTTTCTTTTTTTACCACCTACCCAAAATCCCCCTAGTTAGCCCCTTTGAGCCTAATCCTTTTCATTTCATAACCCAAACCAAACACCCTTTTTACCCACCAAAACCTTTTTCATTTTTACCCCTTTGTTTTAGTAACAAGTTCGATTTTTCGTATAATTAAAACAAAAATTTGTTGATGATGAAGCAAAAGAAAATAAATAAACAAGTTCATCAAAAATAACTTTGTTTGAATAAATAGCTTCATCAAAAATAAAAGTTACGAAAATAGAAAGTCATACGAAAACCGACACTTGTTATGCTTTTCGCCCTTTTTCTACTAACCACTAACCACCAACCCAACCACCTACCTTTAACCCAAGCCTAACCCTTAACCCACAAAGTCCTCTTGATATTTACAAAGGTATATAAGTTAAAAAGGAGGAGGATTGATTGCTTGGCAAGCCTATGGTAGGAGTAAGTTCCATGCCGCTCTCGAGTGATCCACAAAAATACATTTTCGGCCGAGTGTTGAGTGATCCCCGTGAGGTATGTGAACTTGTATATAAATAGAATTTTAAAGAGGCATGTTATGCCCTGATAAGTAATTTATCTTATGAAAAGTTTTAAATAAATCATGACGAATAGGATTGTAAATAAATAAAAATAAAACTAAATAAAGAATCTTGGAAATCCCGACACTCTACGACAAACCCAAAAAAAACCTTCTTTCCTACCCATTCCATTTGGGAGTGTAATAGCCACATATTAAAGAGTTTTGCTTGAGGACAAGCAAACATTCAAGTGTGGGGGTATTTGATGTGTTAAAAATGCAACATATAAATTTCATCAAATGAGGCATAAAACTAACCCTTTTGTATTTTCAGGATTAAATGAGCTCAAATTAACAAAAGAAGCAAAAAGACATCAAAATGTAACATAAATACAAGAAAAGGAACAAGACGTGGCATGCCCGACCCCACGACAGCATCTTCCCAAGCAAAACAAGAGATAAGAAGTCTGAACACGCCCCGTGCTCAGCCAGCACGGGGGCATGCCCAAGTGTCAGCAGAAAAGACAAAGTGGTAGAAGCTTCTATTGCCCACCACGGGGCCGTGCTCAGCGGACACGGGGCCGTGGTCAACTATAAGATTCGCATAATCCAGCAAATCTGCATAGTACAAAGATTCTTCTGCACCACGGGGTCGTCTTCAGCGGACACGGGGGCGTGGTCAACTAAAAAGACAAAACAGCATTAAATGAAGAAAGAGAAGGATGTGGACACGGGGCCGTGCCCACTGGACACGGGGCCATGCCCGAGCTTCTGTTCAGCCTATAAATAGAAGTGCTTGGCTCAAGCTCAAACCATCCCTTGGCACACCACCTCTCTCACATTTCACACACCACCCACCACCACCATAACACCATCATCCACCACCATCATCCATTGTCCATCGTAGAGTGTGTGAGTCGTCTCGTGATCCAAGATTGATCGTAAGAGTTCTTGACAATCAAGGCCATGTTTGCCTAAGTCTCTTACATCACTTGGTGAAGACAAAGTGTCTAGTGTAATACTTTTTATTTCTAATCTTTTGCACTTTTTACTTGGTTTTGTATTAATGACTTTAATAACTAGTTGCTTATGTTGAAGGTGATCTTTCCTTATCGTTTGTCTGTGGTGTCTTGGCATTATTTTACTGTCTATATAAAATAAAAGATTTTCACCATTCATATCTCCACGGTCTATATGGAGGTATGTTGGCTACCTGGTCGGGGGTTAAGGGAACGGTTTGGTAAAGGTCTTGCCATTGTTCAGTGTTTAGAGGTCCTACAATGGACCTGGGTCAAATTTAGTCGGACCTCCTTCAATACTTAACGGTATTGGATGGCGGGGGTCCAAACTCTTTGATCCCCTCATAAGTTAACTACTATTAATACTATAACCCGGCTATTTAGGACTGTATCCCTGCTGACTCAGACTACTTAGTCGAGGGTAACGTCACCTCCAAAAGAGGGGCCTACCATAATTTTCATTAATAACTTAATTAATTATCTTCCAATAATCCACCCTTTTAGGATTGTATCCTTGCTGACTCAAACTACTGGGGTAAGGGTAACGTCACCTTTCAAAAGAGGGGCCTACTACAATAACTAAGATAATCTCTTAAATATGTGCAAAAGTGCGGAAATAATCAAAGGTTACACTAGATACGAGTCGGAACCAAGTGATTCATCTTGTCTATCTGTTTTTCTTTTTATTTTATTTTTCAGCATTTAGTTAGTTTTTATTTTTCTTAGTTAAAAACATTTTTCTAAACTTTTTATTTTGATTAGACGTTGAGGATAAACCGGTACTAAAAGCTCTTGTGTCCTTGGATGACCTCGGTATCTTGCCAACACTATACTACGCTCACGATGGGTCCACTTGCCCATATGTGTGTTTAGTGTTAGTAAAATATTGTGTTTTATAAATTTAAAACTTGGCTAAAAATAAGCGTTAAAGGGGCTTAAAATATACACCTAATATATATAACACTTCACACGCATCAGTGGTGGTAACACCATTTGACAATATCGACTAATGTGGTTGTCGAGCCTTATGTTAACAGGAACGATTAGCAATTCAGATGATTTCGTCGCCATAGAATTTGTGATAATAAAAGCAAGGTATAAATCGGGTCTATTTGTTGACCCGGGCCAGGTACACATATTCAGAATTATACTTAAAAAGCGATATTTTGGTCAAATATTAGCGAAAGTCCTTCGTCGTAAATGAGGGACTAAAATTGACCAAAAATCCCTCGATGGGTAAATTAGGCGAACAACCCATAAAGGTTGTTTAGTAACTTGCATTTGATTATGGAATCATTAAATTTGAATTTAAGTTATATGTATGCACCTTCGTGGGTCAAAATAAAGTAGGTGGTAAAATGTTGGTTTAAGTGTTATAAGGTTACAAAATAAATCGGCGAAAGCAAACGCGTACGCAAACCATGGAATGGGAGCGAAAACGCTAACGTTTGACAAGATCGGGAATGGGTAAAAATGACAAGAAATAATATTCGTTAATAAATATGTAGTATGGTGCTAAAATGAAATGGATCAAATAATGGCATAAAGAATTTAGAACCCGTTTGCTTATAAATCAGCTTTTATTGCGAATCAAGATGATAAACGGATCCGTAATTGTATTACGGTCGCACAGAAACAAGAATCACGTAATTCGGATAAGTAGATCGAAAGTTATGAAACTTTTAAGTTGGAATTTTGGATGAAAAACATAGCTGGGCAAAATGCAGTGTCACACCCCAACCGATGGCGGAAACATCGGGGCATGGCACTGAGTGAAACAGATTGTCCAGAAGTTTCATAACAACTATATTTACCAAATATTTTAAAGTAACACGTCCCATACCATGTCATAAATGATAATACAATTATTACAGAAAAGATCTAGTCAAATTGTTCTGTTCCGACAACTCATATTTTTATTACAGACAATTGTTTATTTATTGGTTTCTAGGACTCCGTCCCTAGCCTCGATTTCATCACGAGTACACAAAGCATGTAAACATCCTAAGCACCTGTCACATACGTTAAAGTAAAAGTCAATACACATAATGTAAAGGTGAGCATACAAGTTTGATAATAGCATATAGAGTTCGAAAGTGTTACGCATCACCAGCATGTACACAGAGTAAAATGAGGCATGTTAGTTATCGACATAAACCTATCGATACCAATGACTGCGGGTTGACTGCCCAAGGCAGTTCGCGATTTATACTCACCACTGTGAGCCATGTAGGTAATTGTCCTTAACAACCCCCGAGTGAACGGGTGCTGAGTCCAAACTAATAGTACTACCGTTGCTAAGGCTGGTAGACAACTTTCCATGTGTAAACATAACAAACAAGCATTCATTTAGTCACGTATACATGCGATAACGGTTAGCGTTGAAAGTATTGCGTAGTGTGTTCGATGTGATTTTGTATAAGTAACGTATGTAACACCCAAAAGTTCATAAAGCAAAAAGGGATCGAGTATACTCACAGCGATTGATGGATTGAATGGAGCGCTAGAGAGTAGGGTTAGCCTGAACAGATCGATAGCATAATGATAAGCGACGCGTAAAACGATGCAAAGTACAAGTGGTTTGGACAGTAGTTCGATCGGATGGTAGTCCTATCGGACAGCCGGTCGTGAGAGTGGTAGTCCGTTCGGACGGTCTTCCGGTCGGATGACTGTTCGAGTGGATTGTTTCTACCTTTGAGAAGGATGTGTTTCTGTATGATGGCCTGACTTTTGAAGTTTACGTTGTAGTATTTTGAAAACACAGAAGTATCTCTACATTTTAGGTCGGTCGATCGGACGGTCGTTCGATCGGACGGCAACCCGTTCGGTTGGGCACTTAAGTGAGAACAAGTTCACAGCAGGGTGTCACTCGATCGGGCGGTTGTTTGATCGGGTGGCATCCTTTGTGCATTGAACATGTTGAAAATTGTTTAAGTGTTGAAGTTTCGAAACATCACATAGTCGGATGGTCGGTCGATCGAGTGGTAACTCGATCAGACTGCAATCCGTTCGGTGTTCCAAAACTCTTGAAGCTTGATTTGAACACTAAGGTGGGTCCAAGGTGCAAGCCGTATGGGTGGCCGGTCGTCCGGGTGGCTGTCCGTTCGGACAGCAGTCCGTTCAGACGGCACTCCGTCCTGGTTGACCTGTTCGTCTTACACTTGGTTGTTTTGATAGTTTTCCGTTTTATCGAGATGTGCTGATATCGTGCTAACCAACAGAACTCCATCCTAAGCTCTAGTGACCCGATCGAACAGGAACCACCCAAGTTCGGTCAGTCCACCAGTTCAGGACGATTGTTCATGGTTAACCCGGAATCGATAATCTCGTGGATTGAGTACGGTTCTTGAACCAACACAAGTT
The DNA here is from genome assembly GCA_030545235.1 of Helianthus tuberosus. Lineage (NCBI taxonomy): Eukaryota > Viridiplantae > Streptophyta > Magnoliopsida > Asterales > Asteraceae > Helianthus > Helianthus tuberosus. Next base: position 17,278 of record JARYGA010027420.1, read on the forward strand.
CTTCAAGAACACATGATGACGTCATCCTAGAACACCTTGAATCTTGATGATTTCACGGTTGAAAATGAAGATTCAAAAGATAAAAAGGTGTAAGAGTGCGTGTAGATTAAGGAAGTATAATATTTAGGACAAGATCTTACCGGAATTGCGAGAAATCGGAGAAAAAGCAAGGTGAGAGTGCTGGTCGGACGTCAGTTGCCAAAAGTAGAAAGAATGAAAGTGACAAGGGTTATTGATCGGAGTGTCGCGCTCCGGTCAAAGATAATATTTATATGCCCTAATTACCCTTAACAAATAGCTAGTGGTAGTGAGGGGTCGAACCACGTAGAGTATGTGGTTTGTGTATGGATTCCAATGAATTATAACAAATGTCACGATTTATGAAGCTTACTAGAATGTTTTTGTATTTTTGTTTAATTGAGAGATGTGAGTTTAGACTAATTGAATTGATTAAATTGATTAACAACTAATGATTAACGATTACGAGAAAATTGATTACGAGAACAATAATAAGAAAAAGGAATCACACCCGGTTTCGGTAATTGCTAACTTAGGATTTCTACAAGTTTTAGATTCAACTCAAATGCATTCGATTAACGGATTTAGTGTACCGTGACTTAGGTGCTAATAGCTATCAACGTCCCGAAGAACGGACAAGAATACACTTTGTAATCAACACAAGTAAATCCTAACAACCACAATGCACAATTACATATCACCATTTCGTAAAGTCATAACTTTTAACATCGTTCGACAGTTTACGAATTCGAAACAAATGTAATACTATTGTCAAAAGTTTCAAAAATCAAACACAAATTGTCACTAAGTTGAAACAAGAACAATTCGAAACCCTAGAATTAACAACTACCTACACCGGGGTGAAACCGAGATGATTAGCCGCTCATGGTTGAAGAAGCTTGATCACCGGATGAGTGGAACGCGAATGAAATCATCTTGAAGCTTGATGGATGAAGGAATGATGGATGATTAGGGTTCTTGGATGATGATGATGAATGTTAATGATGGATGGAGAATTAGGGTTTTGGATGGTGAGTGTGAATGATGGATTCTTGATGGTGATGATCTTGATTCGGGTGATGTAGTGATCCAGAAGATGGAATGGTAGGTGAATCGTGAAGGAATTATATCCCCAAGAACAAGTTTCAAACTCAATTTTGAGTGTAACCCCCGAAATCAATGGCCCCTTGACCAATAAACTCAACTCCAAGCTGAAAATCAAACAATTCCCGTTCTGGTATCCTGTTGCCCGTCACCGACGGGCATGACCCCGTCGCCGACGGGTTCGTCTGATGCTGATTCCGTCCGACGCCCTAATTAGCTGGTTACGGATAATGGTGGCCGACGGGGTTTTCCGGAGCCCGTCCGGGACGGGTTATACCCCGTCGCCGACGGCTTCTTGAACACCCATTTTCCATTTTTTCACCTCTCGCACTCCCGATTGATCCGTGCTGCGTCCCGGTGCTCCGGTTTTTGACCCGGAGGCTTGTAACGCTCCCGAAAAGCCCTTAAACTCCATCAAACCTGCATAAACACAAATCTAATTAAAAGTAGGCCGTTCAAGATTAAAACTCATATAAAAACATAAAGTTATACGATTATGAGCACCGGTTTTCAACCACGTATCACATCCCCACACTTGTCTTTTGCTTGCCCTCAAGCAAATTTGTTTTTCACTTTCACGTGGGTCGAACAACGAATACACATCCCATTCCCAAGACAAAGGTTAAGGTCTATTGTCATACAAAAGTTCACATTCTTTACAATTTCCACATATTTACCGGTAAAGTGAATAATCACATAAATAATGGTTATCCAAGATTAACCCGCCCGTAAAACTAACAAGTCATGCATATCCCTCACAATGTTCTCTTCACTCGGTTTATAATTTGGCTAATGTATATAATGTATTAGCACTTCAATCAATTAATCGCTCAAAACCGATTAGAACACGTACCCGCATAAGCTTGCAACTCAATCATTCTCCACCACCGATAACGAATACTAAGCACAAGTCATAAGGTCTTTAAAGGGTTGTAACGGGGCTAGGCTAAGGGTAGGGAATAGGACATTTTAAAGTAGCTAAGGCGATGAAAATTCGATTTTTTTTATTACAAACCACTAAATTAAACAAAACTAAATATAAACATCAACTATGGGCCATAATCTTTCACCCTTTTATTCGACAACTACTAACACTTCTTTTTGTGTTTTTCTTCAACAATTTTCAATTCTTTTTCATAATATTTTCTGTTTTTTTTAACATAAATGCAAACAATCAAGAATAACTATACAAAAATGACTCCTATAATCGAATTTCCATCACACGGGTTTAAAAGAAAAAGGTTTAAGGGTTATGGGCTATAGGGTGGTCAAACGAAAGATTTAGGCTCAAAATGGGCGACTAGGGAATTTGTTCAGGTAAGGATAGATAAATGGTTTTAAGAGAAAATGTTTACCTAATGCCTTAATCATTCTAGTGCTTGTATTCGGTCTATAGTCTCAAACGTATCAAAAGTTGCAAGTTCTACAATACACGACTAATGGTCCACTCTAACAAAGAAACACGTAAATGTAAATCTATGATATAAAAGTGGCTCAAACCTCACGTATAAGGGTATGATATGTGATATGCATAAAATACTAGTTTCTTAGGCGGATTATTCCCAAATAACCACCCGCTAAATACCCGTTATGCTTATTAATTTGAACTTGACCATGACAAAAGACCAAATGGGTTGTGACATCCCTCGTTGACTTGGTTACTTGTGCTTTTAAGATCGCTTTTGAAACAAGAATTTTTGAAAAAAAATTTGAAATTTTCAAGAATTTTTGAAAAATTTTTGAAATTTTCCCCCATCCCCACACTTGAGGTAAACATTGTCCTCGATGTGTAGAATTTAAATGAACGGGTCAAAATCGAAAACTTTTACTACTCCCCCATCCCCACACTTGAGGTAAACATTGTCCTCAATGTGCAAGAACTAGAGTTTTAAAACGCACAAGGGATGTGACACGTCTAACCTTCCCAAAATCTCACCCCGGAAAATAAAATACAATGTACAATCCACTTATTACTAAACTAAAATAAGAATCAAAGTAAAAAAGGAAACGCATGCACCTGATTTTTGTCGCTCATTCTTCGTATGCTCCTTTCCTCTTCATGAAAGCGGTTGTCCCACGAACCCAATGTACCTACAAATCTTAACCCTTGTGTAGAAGCATGCTTCTCACAACCATCAAAATTTGTTAGTTACCTAGTTCTACCACTTTTATGAAAATATTACCAAGCTATACGTTATTTCACTTTGATTATTGTGGAAAATAATTTACAACAACAATAAACCTAACTCACTTTCGTAGGAATCACGGTTGCATTTAGCGTATGCAACAAGCCCTTTTAAACCCCCCAATAGCTTGGGAGGACGAGAGGTCTCATGAGGGTTATATAGGGAACACACCCACAACGTTCATTTATCTACTAAAACGAAATAGCAAATTATACAACAACAACAACAACAACAACAAAACTACGGAGAAAAACTAAAACTAACTATAAAATGTATACAACAAAAATTAACTTACCACCTCATGGTGGTCGAATGGAGTGCTTGCCGCTCACACTCTCATCGAAATCACCCACCGGTGATTCATACCATTTGTTGCCAAATGGTCCAAACTTCCTCACCTCCTCTTCCTTCTTCTTTTCTAGAGGTGACTTTTTCGCCTTCTTTTTCTTGACCGTTTTCTTCCTTGTTTCTCCAAACCTACCAACCATAGCACACACCTTTTTGTTTGGATTCATGTCCTTTTTAGGACACTTATCCTCACCGAGCGGGTTAGTGAAATTTGGAAAAACATTTCAATTTAATTCCCGGTCCCCAAACTTCATGCTTACCGTTCGCGTTGCACAATTTATTATGGCATTAGCAGTTGCCAAGAACGGTCTACCCAAGATAACTACTGGTTGGCTGTCCTCAACACACCCAACATAGTCTACTACCAGAAAGTCAACTGGGTAGTAGCAATCATCCACCTTAACAATCACATCCTCCACCATCCCCCTTGGATGCGTGGGAGTCTGATCGGCCAATACCACGGGAGTATCAAATTTTTTTAATGGACCAAAATCGTATTGGTCATACAAACTCCCGGGAAAGATGCTTACACAAGCTCCGAGATCTAAGAGCGCCCTCTCAATTTGGAATGTTCCTATTTGAATTGGAATAAGAGGATCTCCCGGATCTTGAGCTTTTTGGGGAAGCGTACTCGATAAGACGGCACTAACATGTGATACTAAATCAACCGGGTTGGGTAATTTATTGTGCCGTTTTTCGATGCTCAACTCTTTCAAGCATTCCACATGAGCCGGAACCTTTTTAAAGTCATCAAGTAGCGGCAAATTAATTTTAGCTTGTTTAAAATTTTCCCATCCCTCGTCTTTTGGTGGGCACTGCTCTTCACTTTTCGATGCATTAAGCGGGTTAAGTTGATTTAAACAATTTTCACAAAAAACATTTTTAGTTACATTTTCAATTGTACTTTGTGAAATCGTTTCGTGTTCATTTTTACTTTCCGGCTCATCAATTATATCTTCCACTACACCATCAACGAATTGTGGTGGTGGAATGCTTTCAACACTACAAACTTCATTATTTAAAAGAATACTTACCGCGTTAACGCGTGCATTCATCACATTGCTTGTGCTAGAACCTTGATGCTTCGGGTTCACTGTAGTGTCACTTGGAAGCTTTCCCATGCTTCCCCTCATTTGAGCCATTTCCTCCGCGAGTTGGCCCACTTGCTTTGCCAATGCCTCATGTGTTTTATCCCGAATCTCGTTTGTCTTCTTTATCTCCTTGATATCATGGTGAGATTCTTTGCTATTGTTTTGAGATTCTTTTTGCATATTCAACAAAGCATCCATTTTGGCACTCAAATCATCGCCACCGGTTTGATTGTTCGACCCGCTTCCATTACCGCCTTGATTGTAGTAATTCCTTTGGTACCCACCTTGGTAATTATTGTCCCTACCTTGGTACCCTTGGTTGTAATTTCGTTGATAACCTCCTTGGTTACCACCTTGACGGTTTTGATATGATGACCCGCTTTGACCTCCTTGGTTACCCGATTGAAAATTCGGGTTCATTTGATTTGAAGCATTACCATATCGGAAGTTAGGGTGATTTCTCAAACCCGGATGATAAGTGTTGGAGTTCATGTCATATTGCTTCCTATCTCTATACACTTGGTTGACTTCCTCCGTGTAGTCACTCGGCCCTGTTGGACATTGTTCCGCTCTATGTCCAATATCACCACAATCTTCACATACCTCGAATTGAACCGCATTTACTTCCTTTTTCTTCATTCGAGCCATTTCCCGTTCTAAGGTGGAAATCCGATCTTTAGAGTCAAGATCGGGAAGTGACCGTGAAATGGGATGCTTCTTAGCTCGATCGGCCGATTCTTTCTCTTTCGAACGTTTACTCATCCGTTCCAAGAATTCCCAATCATCATCTTCATGGTTGCTTAGAAGTGTTCCATTGCTTGTTGACTCAAGACGATTCCAAGTTGTGTCATCCAAACCCCGTACAAAACATTTCACCAACTCCCACTTTTCTATTTGGTGATGTGGGCATCTCCTCATCAACTCCTTGAATCGGGTGAATGCTTCATGTAGTGGTTCACTCGAAAGTTGGCGAAACGACCGAATTTCATCTCTAGCATCGTCGGTCTTTGCCATGGAATAGTATTCATCCAAAAATGCTTGTTGCATTTGTTCCCAAGTTCGAATACTATTGGCCGGAAGTGTGAGAAACCACTGTTTTGCCTTGTCTTTCAAAGAGAATTGAAATAACCGAAGCTTAACTTCCTCTAGTGCGAAATTGTGCCCCCCAATAGTATTACAAATGGAAGAGAACTCCGCCAAATGCGTGTATGGTTCATCATTAGACCTCCCGTTGAAGTGGGGAAGTATATTGATGTAATGTGGTTTACAATCAAACATTCTCCTTTCGCACACTATCGGAGAGTCATTCTCGGTCACTATCGGTTGGAAACGGTCATTCACTCCCCGTGGAGGTTGTTGACGACGTTGTGGACCGTTAACTTCTTGATCGACCGGTCTTCTATTATCCCGTCTTTCACCTCTTCGATCCTCTCTTTTATTATCCCTTGGGTTACCACCTCCTACGAAACGAGGAATCCTGTTAGGGTTTGCATTGTAGTTGTTGTTATAAAACCCATCATTCCGGTTCCGTTGGTTATTGTTTCGTGATTGACGATTGTTCCCATAACCATCATTTCTTCCACCTCCGTAACCGTATTCGTCGTCCCCAACGTAATTGGCATTTTGGTGGCCAAATTCCTCATCATCATACCTTCTAGCGTTGTAGACGTTCCCCTATTCACGTAGCCCCAATCTTCGTCATCGTTAGCCCGATCATCATAGTACCCCCCATCGTCCGAATTTTCCGTATGAATGCTTACATGTTCCAGCGATTGATAACCGGGAACACTATACGGTTCATCATCGGGGATTGCATTCCTCAAGTCATCGATGTTGAAGAATGGGTCTTCATTTGCGGGATTGCCGCGATCACGATTTCCCCGACGGTCGGAATTGACATTCCAGTCATCTAGGTTGATGGGTAAAGAGGTTTGTCGATGAAGGTTATGTTGTTGGGGTGTTCTTTGATTGTGGTTGGGATTTTGGTTTTGGAAAGGTGGTGTGGGTGGTCCGGTATTGTTGTTATTACCACCCGGTCGCTCTGGAGGTATAGGTTGCATATTTGGAGCGGGATTGAAATTGCTTCGGTATTGAAATTGGTTCGGATTTTGATTTTGGTTGAAGTTTTGGTTAGAGTTTTGGTTCGCCATTGAATCGGTTTCAATGGATGGTGTATGTTGTGGTGTGTTGGTGGTTTGATTAGAAGCAAGTGTTGCTTCTAACCGGATTGCTAGATTTCTCCTTGCGACTCTTTCGATTTCCGGTTCGTAGACTAAAGGTGAAGTCCTCCCGGAGTTCCGCGTATGCATGCACTACCTGTAATCTGCACAAGTAACACACCCCGCGTAACAAGGAAAAAGACAAGTACAAAAAGAAAGCTACACAAATTAAACAGATAATCACGCAAATTCAAACAATAATCCAAACACAAAGCGCACGCACTCCCCGGCAACGGCGCCAAAATTTGATCGGAGTGTCGCGCTCCGGTCAAAGATAATATTTATATGCCCTAATTACCCTTAACAAATAGCTAGTGGTAGTGAGGGGTCGAACCACGAAGAGTATGTGGTTTGTGTATGGATTCGAATGAATTATAATAAATGTCACGATTTATGAAGCTTACTAGAATGTTTTTGTATTTTTGTTTAATTGAGAGATGTGAGTTTAGACTAATTGAATTGATTAAATTGATTAACAACTAATGATTAATGATTAGGAGAAAATTTATTACGAGAACAATAATAAGAAAAAGGAATCACACCCGGTTTCGGTAATTGCTAACTTAGGATTTCTACAAGTTTTAGATTCAACTCAAATGCATTCGATTAATGGATTTAGTGTACCGTGACTTAGGTGCTAATAGCTATCAACGTCCCGAAGAACGGACAAGAATACACTTTGTAATCAACACAAGTAAATCCTAACAACGACAATGCACAATTACATATCACCATTTCGTAAAGTCATAACTTTTAACATCGTTCGACAGTTTACGAATTCGAAACAAATGTAATACTATTATTAAAAGTTTCAAAAATCAAACACAAAGTGTCACTAAGTTGAAACAAGAACAATTCGAAACCCTAGAATTAACAACTACCTACACCGGGGTGAAACCGAGATGAGTAGCCGCTCATGGTTGAAGAAGCTTGATCACCGGATGAGTGGAACGCGAATGAAATCATCTTGAAGCTTGATGGATGAAGGAATGATGGATGATTAGGGTTCTTGGATGATGATGATGAATGTTAATGATGGATGGAGAATTAGGGTTTTGGATGGTGAGTGTGAATGATGGATTCTTGATGGTGATGATCTTGATTCGGGTGATGTAGTGATCCAGAAGATGGAATGGTAGGTGAATCGTGAAGGAATTATATCCCCAAGAACAAGTTTCAACTCAATTTGAGTGTAACCCCCGAAATCAATGGCCCCTTGACCAATAAACTCGACTCCAAGGCTGAAAATCAAACAATTCCCTTTATGGTATCCTGTATGCCCGTCGCCGACGGGCCATGACCCCGTTGCCGACGGGCATGACCCCGTTGCCGATGGGTTCGTCTGATGCTGATTCCGTCCGACGCCCTAATTAGCTGGTTACGGATAATGGTGGCCGACGGGGTTTCCGGAGCCCGTCCGGGACGGGTTATACCCCGTCGCCGACGGCTTCTTGAACACCCATTTTCCATTTTTTCACCTCTCGCACTCCCAATTGATCCGTGTTGCGTCCCGATGCTCCGGTTTTTTGACCCGGAGGCTTGTAACGCTCCCGAAAAGCCCTTAAACTCCATCAAACCTGCATAAACACAAATCTAATTAAAAGTAGGCCGTTCAAGATTAAAACTCATATAAAAACATAAAGTTTTACGATTACGAGCACCGGTTTTCAACCACATATCAGGTATTTATAGGGTTACCCAAAGTGGAAAGGGGCTGGTCGATTGGCTAGGTAGCTTCGATCAAACAGCCAGTCCGATCGGACGGCAGTCTGATCGAACGGCTGGTTGATCGGCTGGTCTCCTGGTCGACCAGTCACCTCGTTCGAGTGTTCGATGCGACGAGTGTTGCCGTTTCGATTGCGATTGCGAGCGTTTTGATGTGATAGAGTTTCCTCGTCAAATTACTTTTAATCCCAACTACTATATCAACATACAAGCATCCTTACTTCGTATTCGTTTGGCGGTTGTGATTCGATTGTGATTGAGTCGATTGCGTTTCGATTGATCACTTCAACATCGAACGACGAGGGGAGATGGGAGCGCTTACGACTAAGAAGTTTCTCAAATTCAAATGACACAAAGCAGTTATCAGCTCCAGTATCAAACAAACACGATGCATAAATACCATTCACAAGGAACGTACCATTGACCACGTTGTTGTCAGCCTGGGCTTGGCGCACATTGATGTTGAAAGTTCTGGCGCGTGCGGCTTGTTGCGTGGCTGCTGAGGCTGTTGCTGCTGTGTTGTTGCTGCTGCTGGGGCTCTTGTTTCACAACCCTGTTCGGGCACATGTTCACAAAGTGGTTGGGATCACCACATGCGAAGCAGACTCGGGCGTTGACCGCGGGTGCCTGAACCGCTTGTTGGCCTTGCGGGGTGACGGCTGGTCCATTGGACAACCCTTAATGATGTTAAAAGACGAGTTTATCCCTCATTTGATCGTGTAATTATCTTGAATTAGATAACTACGAATGCTTATGTTTCAGGTACAGTTCGGGAGCTAAAAATGGATAAAACGCTGCTTTGGACGGTTTGGAGAGGATCGAGTCGTGCATGGAAGGAACAAAGAAACAAAACCCAAGAATCTGGGCTCCATCGTAATTTACGGTGGCCACCGTAAATTACGGTGGCCCTGAAACTTGTATATTTCTCCACCGTACCACAGGCTAATCTCACCGTAACACTTTTTGGTCCACCGTAACTTACAGTGGTACCGTAAATTACGGTGGAGATGACGGAAAAAAGTGTAACTGCTCTATTAAACCGTTTTTATGGGTGTCTTTTGGGATATCTCATGATTGGACGTTTTCTTAGCATCTTGGGGGCGATTTTGGCTGGTTCTACCTTGTTCTAAGCAATTCTAAACATTTGATTCTTGTTTTTGATTCATATGAACTTGACTTTTAATGTTATGATGATCAATCGAACAATGTCCGACTAAACTTGTGGTGATCATCTTAGGTGAAGGTTTCTCTAAACTCTTGTGTGTTTGTTCTTTTATTTCTAGAATGATAACATTGTGTTTGCTTTGATTATCATGGTGTATGAGTAATCGATTGTAGCTTGTTAATTTGTATTGCAATTCTAGTCTAATTCATACGTTCTTGGTGCCGTTGGCAATCGAGATATCACGGGAAGGGTTAGGGTTGGATATTGATTGATTGATCATCGGGAAACAACCTCGCATTCATATAATCCGAGTACTTTGTTCCCTTTTATCACAACAATTGTTTATACACGAGTTATGTCTATGTACCTCTTTCTAGTTGGAATTTCACACAAGTGTTAAAAGAAACTGAATCCTAAGATGGTCATTGTTCTCATAATCTGAATTAAAATCCAATCTTGATTAGTAAGTAATTGATAATTTAGTTTTCTAAAACAAATAATCCAAATCATTGATCTTTATTTTCTGTAAATTAGGTTAATTGTAGTTTAATTGCAAAGCTATAAAATCAACACATTTCCACATACTCCCTGAGTTCGATACCCATTTACCACTATCTATTAGTTGTTATTTGGATTAAATTTGCGTGTACTACGACAGCACGTCAGTGGGGCTGGGAGCCGAGCTTGATGAGCAGTGGCTTGAGCTGGGGCCTGACGAGGACCAGTACGGCAGTTAGCAGTGAAATGGTCGTACATATTGGAGTGAGCGTAGAAACGACAGGCGAGACCCACCGGGTGATGGTAAGAGCATGTCGGGCAAGCCGGGTGGGGGCCTGTGTATGCACGTTTTGTAGGCGGTGCATAAGTAACTGGCGCTGGACAGTGGTGCAATTGATGCTGAACCGGTATGGCTTGGAGTGGAGCAGCAGTGGTAGTGACAGCACAGTTCTTGTTGCTGGAGCTGCTGTTGTTGTTCTTCTTCTTTCGGCGTGAGGACTTTGACGATTGGGCGGCGGCGGTTTCGGCGGTTAGTGCGGTGGTGACTTGGTGCAGGTTCTTTGAAGCTTTATCCCAAAACCAGCTTTTACCCGCTTGTCGTTGATCTCAGCGGCAAGCAAGTAAGTTTCTTCGATCGTTGCTGGCTTTGCGGCATGCATAAAATCCGCAACACAGTCGGGTAGAGCTCGAATGTACTTCTTGATCGTCATGTCAGGCGTCTTCACTTGATCGGGACAGATGATGCTGAGCTGCTTAAAGCGAGCAGTCAGGGCAGCGTTGTAACCTTCCTTCTGCTTGATGTGCCAGAACTCGTCCTCCAGCTTCTGGCGCTCATGGGAAGGGCAGAACTCTTCGAGCATAACGTTCTTCAACTCGTCCTAAGACAGACCATAGGCTGCATCATTTCCGCGCTTGTTTCTTTCGGCCATCCACCAGTCTAGAGCACGGGACTAGAAGACGCCGGTCGCGTTCAGCGTGCGGAGATTATCAGGACATCCGCTCTGTCGCAGAGTGACTTCGATCGAGTCGAACCATTGAAACAAAGCCGTAGGGCCTTCTTCTCCAGTGAACTCTTTCGGTCCACATGCCTTGAACTGTTTGAAGTTGAAAGCAGCTTTTGGAGTCTCGGTCTTGGATTCCTCAGACGATTTGCTTAGTAATCATGGCAGCAAGGCGTTTGTCTGCTTGCTTTCGGCGAGCATCTCGAGTAGCGCGAGATCCAGATGACGACATTGTCTGCAACAGATATCGCCACAGGACTCAACATGACATATTCGAAACTCACCTCGCACGCCTAATTGATGTGCACAAAGTGGTTTAACTAAATTAACTAAATTAAACCCTAAACTAGACTCTCTAAGTTTTAAATTTATAAAACTAAGACTCTGTTAACCCTAAACCACATGACCAGCAAGTGTACCGATCGATGCAGTATAGCCTATGGAAGTCCGAGTATCGAACCCAAGAGACTCTACTGATTACGCTAAGACTCTATCTAGACTAAGACTGACACGGACTTTAACTAATTGTTTATTGATGGGGGGGGGTTTCTAAAAATCCTAAGAATGCAAATAATGAATAACTAGATTAGCTAAAGAACTAACACGAACTCTAACGAAGACTTTGACCAGTGATGAATGACGACTACCTAGGCTAGACGCAAGCTAAACTCAGAATGGATCTCTATTCGATGATTTTGTGGTGTGGAACCAGGATCTTAAAATTCTCACCTCTCGGGAAATCTAAGGACCCCTAATCCTTCTCAAGAGCACGCTAAGATCCCCTAAAGGTTGTTAAATTACCGGTTTTCTAGATTTACTTACAGTCCTCTAGTTTCTTGAAAGTGCTTATGTAAAATGCTCTACCTTACAGCGCGAACGTCTAAAGCGACTACGGGTTTTAATCTTGGCTTAATAGACAATGGAATGTTAAGTCCTTATAACTAAACCTAGACCTATTAATAACCTCGAGCTTTACCGCGACGAGTTTAGCAGCACACTTGATTTTATTAAATTACCGAATATTACTTCTAAGGTCACTTCACGTGATTTTCACCCTAAAGGATTAATGACCTATTACGTGATATAGACAGTCACCTAAATCAAGAACCCTAGCATAACCCTATTATGTGATAAAGACCGTCACCAAGGATCATACGAAGCAATAAACAATAATAAAATAATCGTCAAGCACACATACGCACCAAGTTAAATTCCCATAGCTTTTCCAGTACAAGAAAAGTCCACAACCACGCCAAAAATCGAATAAAAAACCAAACTTTATTAAGCTATTGTCATTAACCTAGGTAGTTTATGAAGTTTAGCCGAGAAACATGATCAAAAACAAAGTATCAAACATAATCAAATCTGAATTCATCGTGTAATAACGTAAAACGAATGATAACTAAAGAAACAGGAAGATTAAACCCGTATTCTTCACTCCCGATCGCTCCAAGGTGTTACCCGATGATTCCTTGCTTCCCTAATACTCCAGAACCTTCAAATCAGCCTTCAATGGTGGCCAAGAACTCCAATATTCGTATCAAGTTCGTCTCACCTCGGCTGTTGACGATCATAATAAATATATACTTCAAAACCCTAAATTTCCATGCAAGTCACGTCTGTTTCGGGTTTACACTGGTGTGTTTAGTGCGCAGGTTCTACAGGTGCATGCATACTAGAGGCTCTCATAAGTCGTCACCATTGTCATTTGATCCGGAGATCGAAAGAACGTTAAGGCAAAACAGAGTTTTAGTAAGAGAAAACAGAATTATTGGTTCACCTACCTCACCCATCACACCACGAAACATCATGCAAGAATCTCAAATGCCACCCACAACGGGTCAAACGACCTCATCATTTATACCTACTTCCACACGATACCACCATTGTCACACTTCTTTCCCCCCAACTACGGGTCAATCATCTTCTACTTACACAATACCACCAAATTTAACTATTGTCCATGCTACCTCTACATTTAGACCATCAAACCAATTGGGCTTTCAATACTCATCCATTCCATTCGGGCAATCCTCGGGTATTCAAGGAAATGGATATGATGATGGTTATGAAGAGGAGTTTAGAGGGTATGAAGAGGAAGGTTTTTACTATGGGGGTGATAGAGGCTACTTGGGACCGCAAGGAGGAATGGGTCAACAAAGTCAACCAATCCAACAATTTCAAGACACGAGTAGACTACCGGTTGGGATGCAACACATTAGACCACAAGGGCCACAACTGCAACGCCCTACACCGCTACATCAAGTACGTCCTCAAAATATGCAACCACAATTTCAAAGACCGATTCAACAACAACCACAAATGCCGCAATACCAATTTCAGCCACCCTTTGCACCTCAAGGGAAAATGGGTTAACCAAGAGCACCATTGGGTGCACCTCAAAGACATCATCGTGAGGTTGTATGGGGGATTGAAGCTCACTTCCGGCCTATTATCACTAACAATCCTTCGCCGGTAGTGATTCCTCATCATGCGGATGGAAGAACTTTTGAAGTTAGAACAACCGCCCTCCAAAGTCTACCAAAGTTCAAGGGATTAGCAACGGAAGAACCCTATTTCCATTTGGAGACATACGACTCCATTTGCAATACTATTGGAGAACAAGGGTTTTCTTCGGATGATGTCAAGTTGGTTCTCTTCCAATTTTCTTTGGAAGACAAAGCAAAGAGATGGTTTCACACACTACCCTCCGCATCGATCTTTACATGGGCTGATATGCAACAAATATTCTTGGATGAATATTACACCTCTCAAAAGACTAATGATGCAAGGAGAGGTTTGAGAAGCTTCCTGTGACAACCCGCACTAAACCAGGTATCCGTACGACTTAATTAATGAGTAATTACTGCTTAATTACTGTGCTTGTTTGAACTAGCTGATGAACTGCTACTTGATATCTGATACATGTACTTACTTGCATCATACTTGCTTGCTGTCACTACATTATTTACATACTGAACCTTAGTGACAAACATGATGCACAAAGAGCACAGTAGCACAATACACGGATAACCTATTGAACATGCTGATAAAGCCAGCATCAGGCAAACACTGCCTCCAAGGCCTATAAGAGCCTGAGATATTTTGCTACACTAATGGTGAGTGTAGGGATATATGGGTTGTGGAACTGCGTCTCTAGGGATAAGTCACAGTGACTGGATGTGCCTAAAACGTACTTAAAGTACAAAATTCTGCACTTTAAATAAAAATTCAGCTTTTAAGCTAACTAGTAAAGTGCCAAAATATGAGAAAAATATTATTAGATACTTTCCAAAGTGTCGGTGAATTAATGGGTCACTCAAAATAATATTAACGACCCTCGAAATATTTATTTAGCACTATAACGGATTTATATCCAACCGATCAACCGGAATTAACCCGGGACACAAAAATGTTGTCGTTTATATTGTTATTCTTTTTCTAAGCCAGTTGGGTCCCCGAATACCCTAACACCCGTCATAATATTTAACACACAAGTAACATATATTAATCCCTAACCTAATAAACTAGATACTAACTAACACTTCAAAACAAACTAGTTATCTCAACAACATCTGATCGGTTCCCCCAATAAAGAAACACACCACCAATTTCTTTTGATTATATTAATCCCAATGTTTGATATCAAGACTACACTTTATTTGGAGGGTAATGGCATTGCATGGTTTATGAGTTTACTTATAAAACTAATAAACTTCACTCATTTTTCAACAAACAATCGTGAGCTCTCTCTCCCTCTCGCAAGTGCTCTCGGCCGAACCCCACTAACCCCATCTCACCCTTATTAAATTTCGATCTTGCCATTCCAACATCATACATACATCAAAGGTCACGTATTAGGAGTCTTGGAGCCAACGGAACGCGAAGGACCTCGTTACTTTGCTTTTATCCACCCATGTTTCGTCAAGAATCTTCCCTAGCCTCGAGCTAGAGGTATAATACTTAAAACTCATTTTTGAACTATTCTAAAATGGTTAATGTAACAACCCGCACTAAACCAGGTATCCGTACAACTTAATTAATGATTAATTACTACTTGATTACTGTGCTTGATTGAAACTAGCTGATAAACTGCTACCTGCATACTGATACATGCACTTACTTGCATCATACTTTATATGCTGTCACTACACTATTTACATACGGCACCTTAGTGACAAACATGATGCACAAAAAGCACAGTAGCACTAAACGGATACACAGTGAACATGCTGATATAACCAGCATCAGGCAGACACTGCCTCTAAGGCCTGTTAAGAGCCTCAAATATTTTGGCTACACTGGTAGTGAGTGTAGGGATATAAGGGTTGTGTTACCGCGTCTCTAGGAATAAGATACACTGATTCGGATGTGCCAAAAACGTACTTTAAATACCAAACACAGCACTTTAATAATTTAACCAGCTTCTAGCTGACTAGTAAAGTGCCAGAAAGTGAGAAAATATTACTAGACACTTTCTAGAGTGTCGGGAAAACAAATGGTGTCACTAAAAATGTAATAACGACACTCTAAAGCGTTACAAAAGGCTTTAACGGATTACTATCCAACCGGACACCCGGACATTACCCGGAACACGAAAATATTAATATTTTCACTATTTATAATTTTCTGAACTAGTTAGGGTCCCTGATTACCCTAACACCCATCATAACACGCTATATACTACTAACGAGGTTAAATACTTAACTAACCTTTTTAACCTAAACTAATCACCTAACTACCTAGTCAAGATCGAACTAACCCCACCCCCCATACCCTAACCGGCCCTAAACCTTGGGGGACACCAAGTACTAATATAGATTATTTAATTGTGTTGTGTCTAGTATCTACAAGACACTTTAACCTATGGATAATTACCTCTAAATTCCTTATAAGTAATACTTATGCACACAAGAGTTATCACTTTGCAAATCACAACAAAAATCTTTCTCCCTTGCCCTCCTCCATCTCGGCCGAACTCACCCCACCCCACCATCATACTTTCAAGCTTTGATCTTCACACTCCATCATCACTCAAGCATCAAAGGTCGCATACTAGGAGCTTTGGAACAAACGGAAGTGGAAGGACCTCGTTTGTTAGCTTTTATCCACGCGTTTTTCATCAAAGATCTTCCCTAGCCTTGAGCTAGAGGTATAATGTTTAAAACTTGTTCTTGAACATATCTAAAGTGGTTAAAAGGAAGTTTGTCGGTTAAATATCGAAAACATACATTTTGATGCATAAAAGTCTAGTAAAAACTATAAAAGTGGTGGTTAATGACACATGTGTTGTGTAAAAGTTGTAGTATTTGGAAATTTGTGTTTATCTAGACCCGATCTATGATGTGGTAGCTCGGATCTCCGTTTAACCCGACTTTGTAAGATCATGTATCTTCACATAAGCTCGTTTTTGGTCGCCGCAAGGGTTAAAAGGCGAAACTCTACCACACAAGATGCATGAACTTGTGTAGAAATATTTTACTTGTGTAAAAGTAATTTAACTTGTACAATGGAGTTTAAAACTAGCAGATCTACGTATCTGCAAGTGGTATTTTTGAAGGACCACACATTTAAGAAACCATGTATTTTAAAGAAAGGATCATACACTAACAAACATGATTTTATAAACCACAAGTGTGTAGACACTTGTGAAATGAAAAGATCCGACAAATAACTATTTTTGGGAAAAATGACTAGAAGTTGTAAAGACGAATTTCTCTAGTCACAAGGTTTTTACGAGATCAAGGTTACTTTATATAAAGATCTACATATATAAAGGGGATTTACACTATAGATTCGGAAAAACTGCAAGTTCATGCGATTATGCGATTTACATACTTGTCGACTAGTTTGATGTGTCGGAAATTGTTTGATTGAATAAAGAAGTTGTTGAATTGATTTGTTAAAAGAAAATGATACGCTTGAAAGCGTGGCCACCTCCAGTTACAGAGGAAACTCTGGCGAAATTTTCTAAAAACCTAACACTTAGGCTTATTTACACAACGAGTGTTAGAACTAATTTTGGACATATTTCGAAACATAAATTTCGCCAGCACTATATTTTACTAAATATTCGGAGGTGGGATTTTCACAAAGATTAACGTGATAAATATATTTGTCACAACACTGTTTATGATTATTTTGTGAAATACATAAATATTATTTTAGAGTGAAAATAATATTTACAAGCGTTAATGATTCCAAAACTTTACGAACGCTTCCACAAACATATAAGTTACACCGGTAATTACATTACCACAAGATTGATAAAACGTAACTTACGCACATGTATTGTATCCCCCATCCTTGGGAAGAAGAATAACTACCAAGTGTATACGGAACATAAACACGAAATAGTTGTCTAACTATTTCCCAAAGGCTTAAACTATAAAGCTAAAGCACGGCCGTCCGTCTAATAGAATTAGCACTTGTAGGTCGTTGCACAGCTTACTGTATTGGAGACACTTGGTAGAGACGCGCATTCACTGTGAGTTCATGTCCCCCTTTTCTCTAACTGTTTTCAATTTACTTAACTGCGGGGGTGAAATACATGTTACTATGATTTACGAGTACTTTACAACGGTATGTTTAACGTAAGGAGGTGTTATACGATCATGTGAGTGGATAGGAACAACATGGGGCCATTAGTCCTCATGGAGGGACCGAGGGACAGGAGCGGTAGATCTATCTGGGTGTAGCGAGCCCAGCCCCCGGCCAAACTAGAAACGGACCGTGGGGTGACTTTGTCCACATACTTTGCCGTGGAGAAATCTGCTAGGTTTGAGTCTCCCTATTTGCACTTCACATATGTCAGTGGCCTTGCAAACCATTGGTGATCACAAGTCCTCTTACACTGCTACATACCACAACTATATTTTTATACTCACAAGTGTTTTACATACTCACTTACACATGAACTCGCTCAACATTATTGTTGATTTTTCAACTTACATGTATTTCAGGAAATTAACGAGATCTGGCACGGTACGGCATGTTTTCCGCTGCACTAGTTTCCAAGGTCATCCGGGGTTTAGGGGATGTGTCTCTTTCCTGGACAAGACACAGCCCTTAAACCATGTCTATGTTATGTTTCAAGTTTGTAATGTTGGATGAACAAGATTATGTTTGTCAGGGTATGTTAAAACAGATGGTATTGTGTTGGTTTTCAAAACTTAATGGATGATCTTGCATATTTTTAACTCATATAGCTTTGGTATGATTAAGCTATGGTATTAAGAAGTCACACCAAAATTAACCACGCTTCCGCAAAGCCAGGGTGTGACAGCTTGGTATCAGAGCTCTGATCATAGCGAACTAGGATTCTTTCTCGAGTCTAGACTATGATCACTAGGGCTCTCACGAAAACATTTTTCTGCATACCACTTAAGTCCAGATCCACAACTTTTACAAACAAATGTTGAGCACATTTTACTAATTATAGACTCAGCTTGGAGGGCTGAGGATCGATCTGGAGGATCGAGATGATCAAGGTAGTTGAGCACGTTGGTTTGTTATAGGATCGATCTGGAGGATCGAGGTTTGGTTTAAGTGAAGGATAGAGCAGTCTTGTAGACTGGATGAAATTGGCTAGTAAGACTAGGAGAAGTATGTGATACCTTATTTGGTGACTTATGTGATTGACTGATTATATGATTGATTATTATACGTGTTTGTGTTACAAACGTTATGCTTTCATCAAGTACTAGAAAGATGGGCACTACGAACCCCATGACCATAGTATCAGACGACATAGTTCAACAAAGCACGAGGTGTACATTTCTGATACTACCGGCACAAACAATGACGACTTTCAGCCCTTTGTGCACTGCCTGAAGTCGTAGCAGAGCCTACTGATGGCCATCTTGCTGGGAATTTGCCACTGGCAGTGATCCCTGCTCCTGTGCCCCTTGCCGCTTATCTCGTTGTTGATATGCCCCCGACATTGCCTCTGAAGACGATGTCGAACTATTAAGAGGAGGACCCACTTGAGGGCAAAGCCCTCTCGCTGCTAGCATTAGACTACTGCATGCGGACGCTCCTGCAGGGGAAACTCATCCCCCTATCCCAGACTCATTTGAGTCTCTGACATCCGCGTCTTCGCACATACAGGGAATGCAGCACCACTTACACGACGCCGACCCTGATATGGCATCATCAGCTGCACCGGATCCCACACACAGCTTTGAGTTTGATCGCGATTATGAGGACAATTCTGTTTTTTCCGCCTGGTGTTGATCCAGACCATGACATTGAGTTCATGCACTTAGACCAGCCTTGGGGGATCCTGTAACCCCTGTGATTGTTGATCCAGCTGATTTTTAGATGGAGTTTTTGATTCGAAGCTAGCCGTGGCCCCTGAGCCAGGCATTGCTCCTGACCCCGCATTGGAGTATGACCCTGTTCATGCCAATGCACCGGCTGTTGCTCCTTGATTGATCATCTGCTTGGATGAGAGAAAATTTGGGGTAACTGTGCAAGACAATTTATTATTACGGGGGCCCACGTAATAACGATTTGTAGTGCACAGGAATCCTGGTGGACCCTGCAGGCCAAGCTAATGATAACCGATGCAGCAGGAAATAACCTAAACACAAATGACCTAGGCGATGTAGCCTCGAGTTCATTCTATTACAAGCAACAAGCCAAATTGACAAGCCTATGTGAAGGCTCAGGAATTTATTTCCCCACCTATACAGTGAGTATATTTGCGTGTGAAATGGGGTGATTACATGATGGCTTACGTTGCTATATATATACCCCATAGACAATTGAAACATTGTCCAACCCGCTTCACGCTATTTCGACAAAAAGGGAATGTCACCCAGGCGTGACACAAACACCAGTACATTGCCAAGGACAGAAGCCGAGCTGCAAGAACGCATCTCACAGATAAATGCACGACATGAAGCCCTCCACTCTAAGTACAACGATGGCATTACTGGAGATAACCCTCCAACTGGCTGCACCTATAAACAGTTCCTGAACTGCAAGCCTTTGAACTTTGTCAGAACCGGAGGCACCGTTGCATTTGTTCGTTGGTCCAAAAGATCGACTCCACTCTAAGAATGAGTAACTGTTCGCCCCAACAGAGTGTTACCTACATCTCAGGGATATTTCTAGATGGCACACTCTCTTAATGGAACCTCCAGGTTCAGACCCTTGGCATAGACGCTGCTTATACACTGAGCTGGGACGAGCTCAAGGAAACGATTGAGAAGAAATGTTGTTTTAGGACAGAAATTCAAAAACTTGACGTGGAGTCCTGAAATTTGAGAAAGGACGAACCAGAGACTCCTGAACATGACCAGCGATCGCACGACTTGTCTAGGGTCGTCCCCTACTAAGTCATTGATGTAGTATGATATAGTGGTGTACTTGTGAGCTTTACATTGTGGTCTCGAATTGTGGCAATACAATCGCAGTATTCTCATCACATGCGATGTTCAATCAATTGTTTATGTCCTATAGCATAAGAGGTTATGTGATTGACTTGTTGATAACATGAGATGTTATGTGTTGGTATTGTTGAATGCATACGTACACTTCACTTGCTATAACCTAACCTATGCGAAACATCTTTTAGAAGATGCCGCCAAGACGCGAAACGCGCATGCCCACCTCTGAGGCAGAACTTAAAGAGATAATTGCTGCAGCTATAGCACAGCACGAGGCCCTACGCTCTGAACCTATCAGAGGTACCTCAGAAAATAACGGTTGTTCCTACTGGCACTTTCTCAACTACAAGCCTCCGAAGTTCGACGGCACTGGGGGTGCCATAACTTTTGTAAAATGGATTGAAGGTATGGAATCCATCTTTCGAATGAGTGGTTGTACGCCAGAACAACAGGTCCCATACGTTTCTGAGTTGTTTCAAGATGGAGCTCGATTATGGTGGAATCTTCAGGTTCGAATAATGGGCCTAACTACAGCATACGCGTTAACTTAGGATGAGTTGAAAGGAATGATGCATAAGAAGTATTGCCCCCACACGGAAACCCAGAAGTGGGAAGATGAATTTCGGAGCCTAATGATGGAAGGTCCGAAGGTGTTGGAGTACGTGCAACGACTCCATGATCTGTCACAAATTGTTCCATACCTGGTAAAACCAGAACTGAAGAAATTGGAACAATTCATTTGGGAACTGGCGCCTCAAGTCTTGAGCTTGATGACAACATCAACGCCACCAACAACTGATGCTGCAAGTAAGATGGGTTTGGCACTCGCTACGGAGGCAATTAGACTAGAAAAACTTGCAGACCCTGACAAGGAGACTCAGGTAGAGTCATCCGGAAAGAACAAAAGGAAGCTCACTGAAGGTACCCGAACGAATAATGAGAACAAAGGAAAGGGTTATATGGGCACTCTACCCAAGTGTAACACATGCCAGCGTCATCATTCTGGCCAATGTGGACTGAAAACATGCGAAGTATGTGGGAAACGTGGTCACTTGAAGGACACTTGTTGGGCCCCTGCCGGTCGGGGAGGCCAAGGAGGATTTGGGAATAAAGATAATAACCGTGGTGGTTTTGGAAGTCGCCCACAGGGAAAAGATTACAAGGGTATCCTACCTAAGTGCGACAATTGTTTACGTTATCATGTCGGGTGATGCAAATATGGAAATTGTGGTAACTGTGGCAAGGTGGGACATGTCAAGGAAACTTGTTGGCAAAATACTAAACTTAGTAATGGGGGCCAGGATGGTAGTGAGAATCACGAAGGGGACAACGACAACATTGATTGTCAAGGTAGAATGAGTAATGAACAGAAGCGTGCTCGAGGATGTTTAAACTGTGGAAGCAAAAAGCATTTCAGAAGATATTGCCCGAAGACAATCAGGCGCAAGGATGAAAGCTCCCCGTCGGAGCTAGGGAGGCACGCCAGAGATCCAAGCATGGATAGCGGTACGTCCCACATTACTCAATATTATGCATCCGTATTGCCAACTACTGTTGCAAATTTTACGATTCACAACTCTAGTATTCAAGGACATAATTGGTTTACGTAGCGAGTGAGTAATTATTCCAGTACCCATTAGAACTAGCTTGGGGGAAGCTAGTGGAAGTCAACGCAGTAACTGGAATCGGCACGATAGAACCCGGAAAGCGTAAGTTTACGCAAGATCTATTGCCAGTTGAGTTTGGAAGCTTCGACGTGATGATTGGGGTGGACTGGTTGACGAACAACCATGCGGAGATTGTCATCCGCGCCCCGAAAACGAATGGAGAAATTATCGTAACTCATGGAGCAGGATACGCTCCTACGGATTGTCAGACAAAGAAGACCCGAAAAGTCTCGCACAGAGGATGTGTTGCATTCTTGGCTCATGTTGTGGAAAAGGAAGTCAAAGAACCAAAACTCGAAGATATCCTCGTGATTGGAGAATACCCCGAAGTCTTCCTCGAAGACTTGCCGGAATCATCTCCTCACGATTTGTCAAATCCCGCGTCGACTTAATTCCGGGCACTGCACCCGTAGTCGAAGCATCATAGCAACTTACATTTTCCGAAATACAAGGACTGACAGAGAAATGTTAGCAATGGTTAGAGAAGGAAGATAACAGATCAAAAATTTCCTTTTGGGGTAATCCCATCTTTTACCCATCAAAAAGAAGGACGATGATTTTCAATAAACATCAACTACCGAGAACTGAATAAGCTAACGATCGAGGATAGATATCCTCTGCCAAGAATCGACGATCTGTTCGATCAACTTCAAGGTTCAAGCTTCTACTCTAAGATCGATCTTCGATCTAGATACCATCAATTAAGGATACAGGATGAAAGTATCCCGAAAACAGCCTTCCGAACTCGTTATGGACACTACGAGTTCCTCGTTATGCCATTTGGTTTGACAAACGCACCTGCGGTATTCATGGATCTAATGAATAGAGTTTGCAAGCCATACTTGGACAAGTTCGTGATTGTGTTTATCGACGACATCTTGATTTATTCAAGGACAAAGGCTGAACACGAACAGCATCTAAGAACTATTCTGGAGCTGCTAAAGAAGGAACAGATGCATGCCGAGTTCTCTAAGTGCGAGTTTTGGCTACGCGAAGTCCAGTTTCTCGGACATGTGGTTAATGGAAATGGGATTCATGTTGATCCCACAAAGATCAAGGCAATCAAGAATTGGGAAACGCCTACAACGCCAACCGAGATTCGACAATTCTTGGGTTTGGCTGGCTACTATCGAAGGTTCATCGAGGATTTCTCGAAAATCGCTCAACCTTTGACGCTCCTCACGCAGAAGGACAAGACGTTTGATTGGGGAATCAAACAGGATGAAGCATTTCAGATATTAAAGGATAAGCTTTGTAACGCGCCAATCTTAGCTCTACCAGAAGGTACCGACGATTTTGTGGTATACTGCGACGCATCGCGTCAAGGATTGGGTTGCGTGTTGATGCAACGCCAAAAGGTTATTGCTTACGCATCGCGCCAACTGAAGGTACACGAAAAGAACTATACCACCCACAATTTGGAGCTTGGCGCAGTGGTTTTTGCACTAAAGATCTGGAGACACTACCTGTATGGTACGAAGTGCACAATCTTCACAGATCACAAAAGCCTACAGCATATATTCAACCAGAAGGAGTTGAATATGAGGCAAAAACGATGGGTTGAGTTGCTAAACGACTACGACTGCGAGATAAAATATCATCCAGGGAAGGCGAATGTAGTCGCCGATGCTCTAAGTCGTAAAGAAAGAATCAAGCCCATAAGGGTTAGAGCTTTGGAAATGATCATACGAACCGATCTTTCCTCGCGCATTCGTGCTGCACAAAAGGAAGCTCTCAAGGAGGGAAACCTTGAGGAAGGATATCTCCGTGGAATGGAAAAGCTTTTGGTACCAAACGAGGAAGGAACGTTATGTTTTGAGAAAAGGATTTGAGTTCCTCTGTTTGGTGGATTAAGGGAAGTTATTTTCGACAAAGCGCACAAGTCACGGTACTCTATCCACCCTGGATCGGATAAGATGTACCAGGATCTCAAAGGTTATTATTGGTGGCCTAGGATGAAAGGCGACGTTGCTGTTTACGTGAGCAAATGTTTAACGTGCGCTAAGGTTAAAGCGGAATACCAGAAGCCTTCGGGACTTCTGCAACAACCTGAGATTCCCAAGTGGAAATGGGAACAAATCTCAATGGATTTTGTTACAAAACGGCCAAGAACGCCAAGAGGCCATGATATGATTTGGGTGATGGTTGACCGCCTAACAAAATCCGCACACTTTCTGCCGATCAAGGAGAAAGACAGTACTAGTAAACTTGCGGAAATTTACATGAGAGAGATCATAGCACGCCATGGAGTACCTCTCTCAATCATCTCTGATTGAGACGGAAGGTTTGTGTCAAGGATATGGCAATCCTTCCAAGAATCTTTTGGCTCACAATTGAATCTGAGCACTGCGTTCCATCCGCAAACAGACGGCCAGAGCGAGCGAACGATACAAACCTTGGAAGACATGCTGAGGGCATGTGTTATGGATTCGGGAGGTAGCTGGGATAAACACTTACCTTTGGTCGAATTTTCATACAACAACAGCTACCACACCAGTATTGGTGTCGCGCCATTTGAGGCCCTATACGGACGCAAGTGCTGATCACCACTATGTTGGTCTGACGCAGGCGATAGGCAGCTTGCTGGTCCCGAGATCGTCCAAGAGACGACAGACAAGATCGCGCAAATACTTAAACGCATCGAAGCCGCTCGCCACAGACAAAAGGCCTACGCGGATCCAAACCGGAAACATGTGGATTTCCAAGATTGGGGAAATGGTGTTATTGAAGGTTTCACCCTGGAAGGGGGTGGCACACTTTGGTAAGCATGGAAAGTTAAATCCGCGCTACATTGGTCCCTTCAGAATTCTGGAAAGAATTGGGACAGTAGCATACAAGTTGGACCTACCTACTGAACTGAAGGGTGTTCACGATACATTTCATGTATCCAATTTAAAGAAAAGTCCAATTCAAGTTGACGTTGCCATTCCTACCGACGAGATTCATATTGACGACATGCTCCACTTCGTAGAAGAACCTGTCGAGGTCACAGATTGGAAAGTTAACAAGACCCGCCGGAGCAGTGTCAAACTCGTCAAAGTTCGTTGGAATGCCAGACATGGTCCTGAATTCGCATGGGAACGTGAGGACCGGATGAAAGAGAAATACCCCCACTTATTTCCTAAGAACTCTGCATCTACAAGCAGAACTTAAATTTCGGGACGAAATTTATTTAACGGGGGGAGAATGTGACAACCCGCACTAAACCAGGTATCCGTACAACTTAATTAATGATTAATTACTACTTGATTACTGTGCTTGATTGAAACTAGCTGATAAACTGCTACCTGCATACTGATACATGCACTTACTTGCATCATACTTTATATGCTGTCACTACACTATTTACATACGGCACCTTAGTGACAAACATGATGCACAAAAAGCACAGTAGCACTAAACGGATACACAGTGAACATGCTGATATAACCAGCATCAGGCAGACACTGCCTCTAAGGCCTGTTAAGAGCCTCAAATATTTTGGCTACACTGGTAGTGAGTGTAGGGATATAAGGGTTGTGTTACCGCGTCTCTAGGAATAAGATACACTGATTCGGATGTGCCAAAAACGTACTTTAAATACCAAACACAGCACTTTAATAATTTAACCAGCTTCTAGCTGACTAGTAAAGTGCCAGAAAGTGAGAAAATATTACTAGACACTTTCTAGAGTGTCGGGAAAACAAATGGTGTCACTAAAAATGTAATAACGACACTCTAAAGCGTTACAAAAGGCTTTAACGGATTACTATCCAACCGGACACCCGGACATTACCCGGAACACGAAAATATTAATATTTTCACTATTTATAATTTTCTGAACTAGTTAGGGTCCCTGATTACCCTAACACCCGTCATAACACGCTATATACTACTAACGAGGTTAAATACTTAACTAACCTTTTTAACCTAAACTAATCACCTAACTACCTAGTCAAGATCGAACTAACCCCACCCCCCATACCCTAACCGGCCCTAAACCTTGGGGGACACCAAGTACTAATATAGATTATTTAATTGTGTTGTGTCTAGTATCTACAAGACACTTTAACCTATGGATAATTACCTCTAAATTCCTTATAAGTAATACTTATGCACACAAGAGTTATCACTTTGCAAATCACAACAAAAATCTTTCTCCCTTGCCCTCCTCCATCTCGGCCGAACTCACCCTACCCCACCATCATACTTTCAAGCTTTGATCTTCACACTCCATCATCACTCAAGCATCAAAGGTCGCATACTAGGAGCTTTGGAACAAACGGAAGTGGAAGGACCTCGTTTGTTAGCTTTTATCCACGCGTTTTTCATCAAAGATCTTCCCTAGCCTTGAGCTAGAGGTATAATGTTTAAAACTTGTTCTTGAACATATCTAAAGTGGTTAAAAGGAAGTTTGTCGGTTAAATATCGAAAACATACATTTTGATGCATAAAAGTCTAGTAAAAACTATAAAAGTGGTGGTTAATGACACATGTGTTGTGTAAAAGTTGTAGTATTTGGAAATTTGTGTTTATCTAGACCCGATCTATGATGTGGTAGCTCGGATCTCCGTTTAACCCGACTTTGTAAGATCATGTATCTTCACATAAGCTCGTTTTTGGTCGCCGCAAGGGTTAAAAGGCGAAACTCTACCACACAAGATGCATGAACTTGTGTAGAAATATTTTACTTGTGTAAAAGTAATTTAACTTGTACAATGGAGTTTAAAACTAGCAGATCTACGTATCTGCAAGTGGTATTTTTGAAGGACCACACATTTAAGAAACCATGTATTTTAAAGAAAGGATCATACACTAACAAACATGATTTTATAAACCACAAGTGTGTAGACACTTGTGAAATGAAAAGATCCGACAAATAACTATTTTTGGGAAAAATGACTAGAAGTTGTAAAGACGAATTTCTCTAGTCACAAGGTTTTTACGAGATCAAGGTTACTTTATATAAAGATCTACATATATAAAGGGGATTTACACTATAGATTCGGAAAAACTGCAAGTTCATGCGATTATGCGATTTACATACTTGTCGACTAGTTTGATGTGTCGGAAATTGTTTGATTGAATAAAGAAGTTGTTGAATTGATTTGTTAAAAGAAAATGATACGCTTGAAAGCGTGGCCACCTCCAGTTACAGAGGAAACTCTGGCGAAATTTTCTAAAAACCTAACACTTAGGCTTATTTACACAACGAGTGTTAGAACTAATTTTGGACATATTTCGAAACATAAATTTCGCCAGCACTATATTTTACTAAATATTCGGAGGTGGGATTTTCACAAAGATTAACGTGATAAATATATTTGTCACAACACTGTTTATGATTATTTTGTGAAATACATAAATATTATTTTAGAGTGAAAATAATATTTACAAGCGTTAATGATTCCAAAACTTTACGAACGCTTCCACAAACATATAAGTTACACCGGTAATTACATTACCACAAGATTGATAAAACGTAACTTACGCACATGTATTGTATCCCCCATCCTTGGGAAGAAGAATAACTACCAAGTGTATACGGAACATAAACACGAAATAGTTGTCTAACTATTTCCCAAAGGCTTAAACTATAAAGCTAAAGCACGGCCGTCCGTCTAATAGAATTAGCACTTGTAGGTCGTTGCACAGCTTACTGTATTGGAGACACTTGGTAGAGACGCGCATTCACTGTGAGTTCATGTCCCCCTTTTCTCTAACTGTTTTCAGTTTACTTAACTGCGGGGGTGAAATACATGTTACTATGATTTACGAGTACTTTACAACGGTATGTTTAACGTAAGGAGGTGTTATACGATCATGTGAGTGGATAGGAACAACATGGGGCCATTAGTCCTCATGGAGGGACCGAGGGACAGGAGCGGTAGATCTATCTGGGTGTAGCGAGCCCAGCCCCCGGCCAAACTAGAAACGGACCGTGGGGTGACTTTGTCCACATACTTTGCCGTGGCGAAATCTGCTAGGTTTGAGTCTCCCTATTTGCACTTCACATATGTCAGTGGCCTTGCAAACCATTGGTGATCACAAGTCCTCTTACACTGCTACATACCACAACTATATTTTTATACTCACAAGTGTTTTACATACTCACTTACACATGAACTCGCTCAACATTATTGTTGATTTTTCAACTTACATGTATTTCAGGAAATTAACGAGATCTGGCACGGTACGGCATGTTTTCCGCTG